>JAOVYW010007312.1:49336-69832 GCA_025775045.1 Hiodon tergisus
GGGAGATTCTTATTTGCGTTAGCATCTGAACGGCCATTGCAAACAGCAACGCTCTTGACATGCAGCAGCAGATCTAATGAGCCTACTCCTGGGCCTGATGGAAGGTTGATGATACGGCGTAGGTACAGAAGGCAGTCTCCAACAGCAAAGTTCTCAAACAGTGCTCTGGGCCTTCATGAGATGGGCCTGTGAGATGGATCTCACTTAATTAACTACCGTTCAATCTCCCAAGGGGAGGCGCGAGGCATCCAAAGTTGAAACGAATGCATTATACAACTGAATACAGCTGATGTTGTAAACGTATAGTGTGGGTTGTTTGTTTCATCCGTTACATTCACCAGGACATTACGGCTGTCTTTGACCATGTTTGTAAAGCAGCCTGCTGGCAAAATGCTTATGCTATGAAAGGGGTCGCTGCGAAAAAATTTGTGCTTTAATCACGACGGTCACCCACTGCTGTGAAGCCGCCTGTGTTTTGAATTCTGCCACACACATCGAGTGGGGGGGGTTCATGCTTGTTCTCCCAAATCTGCAGCTAAAACGGCTCCCTACACTGTTCTGCCGAGACCAGTAACTTCAGATGCGTCATTCTGAAAGTGTCAAATGAAAAAGAACAAGATTGGGGAGGTGGACAGAGTTCCAGGAGCGGAGATCTGTGCCACGAGCATCTGAGGAAGAGATAAGGGGTGGGTGTAATGGTGTCCCCTCCATGGGCTGAGAACAGCGGATATGCCGGGTGAACAGCCCCCGGGGCAAGCCTCCAGGCCAGCAGCACAGCATGTTTGTAAACAGAGAGAGCCGCACTATCAAACCAGACCGACACAGAAGAGCAGGAACCTTGCTTCAGAGGGTAAAATTAGGAAACAATTAACCGTGGAGCTCTTTGATGTAGGAATGATGAGAGATTCCAACACACTGTAGCTGCTCTGTGCTTCGAACAAAGCCCGTGAAGGCAGTAATGGTCTGAGATGATCTCCAATGTCACCTAACCAAAAACTTCAGCAGGTTGTCCTCATAGATATTTATTATTTGAGTACTTCGGATTTGCCGCTACTGAAAATGTATACATCGTTTTATTATAAAGGAGGATATTTCGCACTTGCTTAAGATATGCCAAGGCCTGATATATACCAATACCAGAGAGGAATAACACTGCACTGAGGGGAAACCTGCAGCAAGGTTTTTCCTCATCCCCTGGTGAGGTTTGTGGGAGAGAAAGAAATGCAAACCTCACTCACCTTATCATCCAGCTTCTTGGCACAGAAGGAAAGCTCCACATAACCGTTGTTCCCCGAAATTTCCTCAGCATTAACCTAGGAAAAGGGAATGCAGGTTTGGGTTTCAAAGTGTGTGAATTTCCTTGACATTCTAACAGGGTTTAATTTGCGTACAAGTGCTTAAGCTTCATGAAAACAGGAAGTAAACAATACCTCTTGGATTACAGTTCAGGAAATTACTTAGATAAGCGTTAGACTAGTTACTAGTAAATTTTATCCATTTATACAGCTGGATTTGTTCAAGTCATTAATAGAAAGTGTCCTTTTAAGAGGTATAATACATTACTGTCTCCACTTAACAGCTCAATGCATACACTACTAAACAAGGGTATGTGTAGGGTGTTGTTTATTTTTGGAACATTGGAAACTAAGGTTCTGTGCTCTCATCAGGATGAATAAGTACAACAGTGGCCCAAAAAACTCAGGGGAATCGATCAGCCCTGGAACCTATCACCTATCATTAGATCAGTGTAGTTGCATAACAGTGCAAGCGAAAGCAGGCGCCATGCTAGGAGTGAGTCAAGTGTATCATAACTGGAAATCTTTCTGAACGAGCTGCATTGACACATCGTTGTCAATAACACACATTGCGATTGCCGCTCACTGCTGACACAACTAAACACAGATAGGTCCAAACCACTCCCCTTTGGAGCCGATGGTAACCATTTCCTCAACACGTAACCCTTTAACTTGATTCAAAATACAATGCACACCTGTAGAGGTTTTTCCCTCTTTAAGGAGGCTTCCAAAGAAAGACCACACTTTCAGATCAGATAATGGAGAAGAGATAGAGGCAATGAAGATTTCAGGTAAAACATTGTCCATCAGCTTGTTCTTTGAAATTTGGTAGGCCCAGAGTATGTCTGGATTTAAAAAAATATGGCTGAAAGGTACTTCTGCTTGTCATAAACGAATGTCTGAAATGTTCTGTTCTGTAACAGGTCCCAGGGGTATTTCTTAAGGCTAAATATACCATAAAATGTATGCATTTATAAATATAAATTTGCCAAATACACAACCATATAAAACTGCAGATCTTCTTGGCCTTGCTGCTTAAATAGAAGCGCAAAATGTGTAAGGTAATGTTTCCAAACTGAATAAAATTTCAGCTGCAGTAGTGTAGTGGTTCAGATGTCGGACGTAACCCTGGACTTCCTCCCTTTATTTTCTCCAAACCTTTTCTGAAAGTAAAATAGAAGAGCCAACTCATTATTTAGACCCCTTTCATGGTGTAGGGGGAAAAAAAGAAAGAAAAAAACACACTTTTCTGGTCCCTTCCTTCCTTGATAAAAAGCAGGAAGTAATTTTTTTTAAAGCATCACGCTAGATAATAGAGAGACCGTCACTGCGTCGTCGTACCGTGATGGTGGATTTTCCAGCACACTTCCCATATTTCAAGAACAGAGGCTTCACTATCTTCTTCTGGGCCACAATCTGTGGAGAAGAGGAGATGAATAAAGGCTTTTTTCCAACACAGTGGACCATGCTGTGGTTCCATAAAGAAGGTAACCTCTATTAACCCCCCCACCCCCCAAAAAACTTTGTACCGTTTGTCAGCCTAGATAAATTACGTTGCATAAATAAGCAACAAACATCTTGAAGAAAACCACATATCTGTCAGACAAAAAGCTGCCCCGTCCGGAATAGCGCGAATGTGTGCCAAGCAATACAAACGGCTCCAGTGGTTCCGTTGACAGAGCAGCCCAATCGCTCGAATCTACACACCAATCCAAATCCATTAGGAAAGACCCTTTAAGGTTTTATGAATGGCCGTCTTCCTCCTGAGAGGAAGTTACCATGGTGCTACCTGGCCGAGCGTACACTCCATTCCCCCCAGGAAGTCGTCGTCTCGGGTGCCGATGCTGTGGGTCCCGTGGATGTCGTAGACCTCAAATCGAAGCTTCTGGACCTCTTCAAAGAAGTAATCCAGGCTGAAGACCTTGGCAAAGACAGGGTGTAGGTTGCTCTTGATGACCTCTGACCTGTCAAGCTGAATCAGAGGGGGAGAAAAGCCCAATGGGCCCGTCAGAGAAAAAGCTGTGTGAAAATGTTACATTGCGTAAACAAGACCGAGGCCTGTAGGCAACGGAACCCAGAAGAAATCAATCGGGAAGCCAATGTCTCGAGCATAATCGATAATCAACTGAGTTTTAGGGTGCCGGTGTGCATGCTTTTTGCCAATTGGAAAGTATTATTTTAGAAATGCTATTGGCACGGACAGAGGTAAAGCTGAAACGTGGAGAGGAAAAAAAAAAAACATATTTATCTTCTAAAAAGGACCGGAACAATCGCATCCCAATAAAAGGCCAGCAAAGAGCCCCACGAGATAAGAAGATTTTTGGACTGTGAAAAACATCAGGAAAATTATTTTTAGCTTACAGCAACGTCTGCACATTCAGCACACAGGGTCGCACGTACCTATGCATAAAAAAAATGATTTTTTTTCATCAGTGATGTACTTTGCATAAGTGTTCTCACAACATGAAGTGAAAACCCAACGACTGAAATTACATTATGGTTTTTCCCCCCAGTAATTTATGCATAAATGTGTTATCTAAATAGGGTTTTTTTTTTTTTTTTTTTTAAACAGCAATAACCACCAATAAAACACCAAACTTGACAGTGGCGTTCCATCCGTCTCTCATCTGGATAATATTTTTTTCTCCTATATATGCTGTTCCGAGAGTTGAGTAACAAACAAATAATACGGCTTAAAAGATTTTGAGTCCAACAACTTTTTCCAGAAAAATAATTGCCACCTTCTAAGCAGGGAAGACGGGGCAATTTATCTAACCGCAAACAATACCATTTTAGAACCAACGCTTTGTGCTCAGCATAACATACGAGAAGCGCAAGACACCTTGATCAGCCCTGACGAGGCTTTGGAAGTCTCGGACAAACTCACGCGTTACGGTGAGGCACATTCTTAATCCTTAAGTCATCTTCGGTTATTCTGGTTTATTAATTTTAAAGAGTACGCATTGTATTTCTGCAGCTCCTACCAAACAATACCCTGTATTGCACAGTTCTGTCCACAGTAGAAGGAAAGCGTAAAATCTAGACTGAAGGAGGTGGACACTGAAGTTGTGCACTTGAAAGGTGCCCATAGACTTAAACATGGCCTGGATCCACCATCGTTCACGTCCACTTTGCAGTATACTGGGTGCCAATGATCTGGTCTCACAAAGCACATGTTAGCAAGACAAGTGCACATCAAGTATTTATACTCCACCCACTTAATCACTAAAGAATACCCAGTTGCATGAAAAATGAAATGTTATACTTAAACAGATCATACTGCAGAATTATCGTCTGCGTCGACAATCAATTATAACGCAGGTTAGGAAATGACATGTTCCACAAGACGTGGTAACATGAGTAACACCATTCTGGTGGCGCTCAGGGGACACCGCAGTGTGACCTCAGAAGGGATACCTACCAAAACAAAAGGAGGTATCAGGCTAAACCCCCCCCCACAAAAAAAGAAATGGGTTCAGCATAAAAAACAGCTGAGGTTCTTGGATTTAATACAATGGAGGGATTGTCTCTTGCAGATAGCAGGGATTGTTGGGAGATGAATTCTCGCCATAGCGGATGATTTCTTGTAAGAAGTAACAGACTGAAGAGACACTGCTTAATCACCTTTTTAAATCTGCCATCTGCCGGCACAGCTTTGTAAACACGTTTCTGTTTGTTGGTGCAATGAAAGCACTACAGTGATATGCAGGTTTTTTTTTTTTTTAGGACCAGTGCACAGGCTGGGCCAGTCTCAGAAGAGATAAGAATATGGTAATGTCTGAAATATGGACGTGTGTTTGGGCTTCTCGGGTCCCTGGAAAACATTTTCTTTTCATACAGGGGTTTCTCCTTCTTTTAAACAGGGCTTAGGGGCATGCTTTGTGTGAGGAAATCCAATTTCCTGTGGTCCTGAATATAAATATCATTTATTAATAATAAGAATATTTTCACTTAAACATTTAGGTTTACCAGAACACACACACAAGCAAAACAAAGAACTACTATTTATTTTCAAATGAGGTACTCTTCGATATGTGAGAAAGGTTCATAAACTTGTATTCCACAGCCAAATTAGCCAAGAGGTTTTAAAAGCTACACTAAATAATTCCATCTGAAATCTTTTAAAACCTTATTCCCCTGCCCATGTCCATAGCCCCAGAAATGTAGAATTATCGGGTGGATAAATATAGCTCCAGTGTACCGTATAGTTTCAGTCCTGCTTTTGAGAGTGAAAGTGGGGCAATGGAAATGAATGAGGGGTGAATAAAAATGACTGGATTACCCTTAGTCTTAATTTGGTCCTAACTGTGCATGTGCCAACAGAGAAAGAAAAAGCAGCTCTCCAATGAAAGAGAAAAAGACAAAGCGGGTTTCCAGTCAAAGACGAAGTGGCTCTCCTGTGAAAGACAGAGAAAGACAAAGCGGCTCTCCAATGAAAGACGGAGAAAGACAAAGTGGCTCTCCTGTGAAAGACAGAAAGAAAGCAGGTTTCCAATGAAAGACAAAGTGGCTTTCCTGTGAAAGACAGAGAAAGACAAAGAGGCTCTCTTATCCCTGCGTGACAGAGCAAGACAAAGTGGCTCTCCTGTGAAAGACAAAGTCGTTTAGGATGAAAGCGTCCGCTAAGCAACTAAATCGTGAGAAACATTTTTTTAAGTTGCTTAGCAGATGCTTTTATCCAAAGCGACTTTCCCAGCTTAGAATTTCTACATTCATCCACTTATACAGCTGGATATTTTTACTGAAGCAATTCAGGTTAAGTACCTTGCTCAAGGGTACAACAGCTGGAGTGGGACTTGAACTGGCAACCGCTCGGTTAAAGGCCTGTCCACTACACCACCAGCTGCCTGTGAAGGACAGTGAAAGAGAAAGTGCCTCTCCTTCAGTTTTTCTCCAGCTATAGTGTCTCTATGGATGTCAGTCCTCTGATGTTGAAAGAAATCGGTGTTTATGAAAACAGATTATTGCTTTATTATTATTATTATTCTTACGGGTTATGCCGAGTCAGGAATACAGAAAAACCCAGAAAACTCTAGGGAAATGATCACCAGATGAGAAACTACCCGGCGGACCATTTATTATGGCAATCACATGTAGGAAGAGTTTTCAAGGTTCACGCTCAGCCATATAGATGGGGGGCCCATTCAGTCTAAACAATCTTTCTCCCCTTTATCCATAAGCAGAGGAGACGTAGCTGTCCATCTTCAGCAGAAACAGCAAACTGGGGGGGAACAAAAACAACCTCTTTCAGGCTGTGTGTGTTCAATGCTCCCATTCAAAATATTTCACAATAAAGTAGGGCAATCAAGCAGGCACTGTGAAGATTTTTAAAGGCCTACACTCCGAGTTACCTTCTTTAACCAATTCTTAATGGTAACCACAGCTCTGAAAAGATACCAGAAAAAAGGGAAATTGTTTATGCCTGGAAGACAGCTGTTTCCACAGATGGTAGGCCAAAGACATTTAAAAAAACCCGCCAGCTAGCTCTTCTCAACTACAGAAAAAACCCAAGAATAGTTTCGACACAACGGGTGCCAAGGACGAAAACATTCTAGTTGTTTTGGTGAGAGCACTCATTTAAAAAAATTATCTATGCCACAGTTATTTGTCTGAGTTTGTGTATTGCTCTTGAACAGGATATCGCCGCCGCCCCCCCACTGTGCGGTACATTTTTTCCTGCCGATTTTTAAACAGGATAATGGTACATTCAATTTAATTGACAAGCGGTGGAAAATTGAGAGGAAAATACTTCTCTATGGTTTGTGTTTCAACAACAGCGCCTGTCTTAATCTCAAAATGTATCCTTTCAAGGATAATTGATCAAATTCAGAGCGTTGTTGGCGCAAACATAAGGATTTCACTCAGGTTCAGTCCTTACAGAAGAGGAGCACGACAGCCAAGCAATGGCATCTGCTACACAATAGGATCTCAGCACTGCTGCGCTGATGGCACTGAACACCACGGCAACCTGATCTTTCTTGCAGACACAGCAAGCCCATCTATGTGGTCATCTGATGTCTTGATTTCCCCCTCACATGGGTGCAGTTCCACTGAGGAGCTTCCTGACATGCATCTCAATGGAACAAAACAAGCACTAAGCCTATATCTAAACGTTTACAGAAGCATTCTGTGTCCACAGTCACTGGATTCAACGCGTAAATCGTGGACATGGAATATCACCCAATGTATGGGATCACATTCAAGCCAGACCCAGGTTCTCTGGTTTTTATTTACCGTCAGAAAGTCATTCATCCACTTTCCCTACCTTGAACTAATAAAATGCTGTGCATAAACCCACATCACCTCAGTATCGCAAACTGGCGCCAATTCTCAGGTATCAAATATATTTTTTATAACAAATGGCACAAAAAAAAAAAAGTATATTAATATAATGAATCCATTGTTTATTGATGCTTTCCCACTCTTGGGTAAGCAGAAAATTCATAACCATTATCCCGTGGTTCACCGAATGCACTATTCTGAATTATTACTGCTATTCTTTTCCAAACACTGCCTAGGAGCCAAACGCGCATATAGTAGCCTTTTTTGTGAGATTTAGTACTAGTACGATTTTACTACCAATGCATCAACCTGCATTCCATCCCCAGAACAAGGCTTAAGAATGTGGGATCCGTGGGGACCTGCGACCAGAAGGCTTTATGTTAGAACACCAGGAAGGTTCACATTGTCATACGCTAGCATGAAGCCCAAAGACAGATAATACGTTAGAAGCAAACAATCTCCTTTTTGAGACCAGGCAGTCATAGGTTCTAGGGCTAGTCTGGTGCACCGGAATGTCTGGGAGTGGGGGGAGAGACCCCTGAGGGCTGTGCATACTGTAGCTTATGAGTCGTATAGAGAATGAGTCATCAGCCCGTTCATTTGGTACAGATTTGTATTTTAATTTCTCCACATTTCAAAGCGCAGCGCTATATACAGGCATACAAGGAATCATGTAGAACCAAAAAAATAAAAATAATAAAAGAGTAAGTGTAACTAAGCTCCTCCCTCTCAGCAGGTGTATGTTATTGAAACAAATTCACAAAGAAAACAGACTACATATTAGATGTAGGAGAAGCTCCAACTGTTTTTCCTATTATAAACCATCTGCTACGCAATTTTGGGTCGGTGTCAGTGGTATGAACGCAACATTAAGTTTCAAGTCAGTAGAACATAATGATGGATTCTATTTTCTATATATATATATATATATATATATATATATATATAACACACACACACACACACACACACACACACACACAGCATTTCTACAAAACTTGTGTTTTGACGGTACTTCATGTCTTCTTCCTGATCTTATATAGTAAAGCTGACGGTACAGTACAGGTCGGATTAAAATGTAATCTGATTTTCAGATGCTCTAGTATAGACTATTTATTGCCAAAGTTTCAGCCCTGCGCTGGGACTGCAGGCTCCAGCAAAGCCAATCGGGAATACAAATTGTGCGATTCAGCTGAAAGTGAAAATTCAGCAGGGATCTTTTCCCCTGCCAAGACCCCAACCGCGGTTCAACTTACTGAAGCAAACAACTGTCAGTCAGATACACCAGTTCACTCCTTCTGCCATCCATTTGGTTCCCCACAGAAAAGATGATCCATGCTGTCAAACTACTAACCTAATCCAACCTTGGGCTTCTTAGCATATAAAAATACCATCTCCCTCCTTGTGAACCAAAAGCGCACGGTTCTGTCACTATACAAGAAGTGTCCAGAACATGGCGAGACTCACCTCTGTCCATTGCCCCTGTACCTGGCCCATGAGGATGACGCAGGGGTCGGACTTGTTCAGCGTGTCCCGGTCCAGGAGGGCCCGGCAGGAGACCCGCAGCTCCACTTTGGACACGCACGCGGCCGGGCCCACGCTGAGGCTGGCTGCCAGGGACGTCGGATCCTGGGGGTCGTTCATCCTAGCGTGGGATGTCGGAGGACTGAAAGAAAGAGGGATCGTGTTGGTGTGCTAGAGGGCCGAACAGTCCCAGAAAGCGTTGCATATTTAAACTTGTATAGTATTTGGGATGGGTCCTGTGACATGACAGATAACTATGAATGCCTGTTAACAAAATCCCTCCCGCCCAGGTTCTTAACCAACGAGATTAAAACTAAGGATCTCTAGGGGGCTCTTTATATGGCCCTCTACATTCTCAAATTTGGAGAGACAGGACAAGTAGAGGGGACAGGTAGATAGTCTGAACAGAGCAGAAAAAAGGATAACCAAGAACGGGAGGCTTTAAATCTAAATCTGAGAATCATACATTCTTGAAGGCCGCCGTTTCTCAAGAGCCCACCCTTAAAGGAGCCTAACAGAATTATTATAAACACTAACTTACCACTGACCACTTGTTTCCAACCAAAAGGTTAAAGACACTGATCAAGATGTTGGACAGTAGACAAGCTCAGCTTCTTGAATACATCATTATTGTATCTTATTAACGCATCAGTCTTCAGAGGTGAAAACATTAAGCTAATAGTTTAACAGTCTCTTATGAATGCCAATCCATTCTCATTAAATCAGACAAACGTCATCGTTGCTATACATTGGATTTCATATTCAACATTCAGAAAGAATCCTCCTTTGCCGGAATGAATGGGCACTGGGAAATCCTATAATTTACATAAAGTGGGATAATCTACTCCCGTTGCATAACAGAAATGGCTCCGAATTTTTTATTTTTTAAACCCAATACTTTGTGTGTGTGTGTGTGTGTCAAATGAATTATATTTTAAATGTAATAAAATGAGCGGTATTTCAGGCTACAGAACAAATAACTATTAATGTTGTATTTTGATCATCCACTGATCATGAAAAGAAAGAGCAGAATCCAAAAATCACTTAAAAGAATCAAAATCTGAATGAATGAATTCTAAAAAACTAAACAAAAACAACTGTTAAAAGTATTTAAAACTGTATCTAGAGAACGCAGTTGCATCCAAAGATTTTAAGCGATTCCAGCCAATTCACGCTTCTCCTGCCACGTTGATCCACGTTTGTGTGGGCAAAATATAGCGGTGCTTTCTCTAGACTTCCATATAGGCTGATATAAACATGTTTAAATATTTAAAAATTCTTATATCCGTTTTTTTTTTAAATCTGAATTTTTTTTTGTGGTCTGTTGAGATAGGACATCATATTAATGCATATTTCCCTTATGTAATCACAATCGTATTGTGCATACAATATTCCGGTAAGAAATTACTCGTCCTACTTGAGCGCTGCCTACATTGACGGGAGTAAACTCAAAATTACGATGCAATGTTTTCTGTAAACTGTCACAAGATATCAAAATCGCAAAGGGATGCATGCCGTTTTGCCTCTACTCGCAATTTTACCGCCAACAATGGAGTTTAGGACGGATATCAAAATGCATCATCCTTAAATGTACATGTGGGCTATAAAACAAAATGAAAATTAGTGGCAAAGAATGTTGCTTCAACCAATTAATGGTTACATAATTATCCAATATAACAGGATATATCATATATATCTGTTAACTATAGTGACATTATTTAGTCGTTAGTGCAGGAAGATGTCCAATGCCCAATGTTCAAATGTCTCACAATTAACAGGCGTCTTGTCAAAACACCTCAAATATCGCGTAGACTAGTCCAGCACTATAGCGTGTCTACCCAAATACATTTCCAATCGTACCCAACAAATTAAAGAAGCAATTTATTAATAATTGATATAACAACTAAATGAACACACGATCTAGATACGTGTGGAGCAGATTTACGTATGCGTTCAAGGTGAAAATTATATATAACTGCACGGTGGGAAAAAAAAAAAAGAGTATCTATGATCTCCTACAACGAAGAGAAAATTAATACCGTTCAACATAGTAGTGGATAAGGAAGTTGTAAAAACGGACGCGCGTCCGCTAAGAACACATCTTACCTGGCGTATTCTCCAGAACTTGCACTTGTGTTTAAACCTGTCCCCCAACACCTCCCAGCTTTTGGAAATTCGGGAGAAGAGTGAGGTGGAAGCAGAAGGGGGTGTGAGAGAGTAAAGGGTAATCTTCGCTCACAGCCCTCCGAGGTTTTGCATATCATCTCCACTGGAGGGAGAAACAGATGAACACCCGTCAGCGCCGCTGAAGGACCACTCACAGCATCAGACCCGTAAATAGCTACCGGTGTGCAAGAAGTTCTTGTGCCTGCAGGTGAAGTCAGCGTAGCAGCATATAGCAAAACAAACAGTGGACTAGGGTTATCAAGACAAAAAAAAAAAACCTTATTATGAATTGTTATGAAATATTTTCATTAAACTCACAGATTCTTAATTAATTCAAAGGGGTTGGAAAGGCACTTGTTAGAGCCAACAAATCTATGTGGTCTGGGCCCTTTAGTCATGTGGTAACTTTGCTTCCCTTGGCAAGGAAGACCATAGCTAAAATCTCGCTGTGGCCCAAAGTACCCCGGGACGTTAAAATACTAACGCAATACCATGCAAATACAGAGATTGGTTGTGCTAAGCATCAGGGACATGTCTATGCCTAAATGATTTCACTGAAATTGCATCTGATGCATTGGCCAGTCAGGGTGGGGAAAGACAAGACAGACAGATTTGCATTGCTCCATCAAAAGTGTCATCCGTTGCTCGGACCTCAGCCATCCTAAGACCTGGAACTTGCCCGGCTGGACCACATTGGTGGTCATCTTAAATCTTCCAAAAAAATTGTATCCCCCCCCCCCCCCCAGTTAATGAATGGGGAATAGAGGGGCAGGAGCAATATTATCTTTTTTGGATGAGCAGCAGACCCATCTTCAAGTCGCTACAACTGCACGAAAGGCAATTTATACTGTGCTGTTCATGAAGTGGATTGCTACATTTAAGCAATAGTGAACTTCAGCAGATTTTGAGTGACCAGTACCATTACCTGAAATGGCTAGGACATCTAGAAACATTTTTCCCCCCCATTGTCCGGTACATTAATTGTAATTGTAACACCATTAGCCTGTTAGCTTCTGGCCACAGCAATGTTTGGTCAAACCGAAGCCACCTCGTAAAAGACATTCACTATAGACAACACTGGCTTCAAGCTTCACAGGTTTCGTAGTTGTAACTCACAATTCATAATAAACCCATTCTTGAATGGCAATCTGCTCATAGAAACCTCAAACAGGTAGAAAAAGACAAGTGCAAACTGTAATTTACGAGCACAATCATATTTCACAAACATGCATTGCATATTACAAAATAACCCAAAACGTGACACACAAGCACAGATTCATTTTTCACGATCCTGAACAATACGCAAAACACCATACGTCATCCTCTAAAGAAACAAGAGGCTTATTCAAAAAAGGCCCTTTCATAACTCAAAGTGCATCAACAACATTTCAAAGTACCACTCTCGCCTACATTCCTACGTAGAAGTACTTCCTTAAAAAAAATAATATATATATATATATACACACAATTACTGGTGATGACATACAATTGCTGTGCACTTACTATACTGCACCGCAAAGCCTTCCTCCAGTTCTGTTTCCTTTGAAAATGGAACAGATATGGCTGTCCAATTATGGGCCTGTGATTATGCAGTCCATCCTTTGGTCCACGGCATAAGCAATGATGTACTTCTGCTCCTCCCTGAGGCTAGAGTCACGTGTCACCTCGGCTTGGACCGCTTCGGCAACAACGTGCATCTCCTTTTCAGGTGCGAAGATGCAACACTGGCTGTCGTCGATCAAATGTCCGTCAATCCTGAACCCATGAACACAGATGCACAGGTATTCGCCCGTAGGCACCCGACTTACCTGTCCTCGGTATGAAGTGTTTGGATTATAGAGGCCCCAGCAGACCTATCCGGATTTGGTTGAAAAGTGGTTCAGCTCTATTTCACAGAGGCGGGGCTGCTGCCGTTCACTGAAAGTTATGTATTCATGTAGCAATTATCAAGCCACCCTGAATTCTTAAAGGACAAAGGCCATTTTCATTAATGGACTCTGAACATTTCTAAATGAAAACAGTGAAGTATTTTATAGTGATAAGCATTAGCATTAGATACATAAACAAGAGTGGTAAAACTGACTGTGAATGTGCATGTGTAATTACAAATGTAATATTCTGAATTTAAACTTGTGAATTTGTTTTTCATTTATATTATTTATGGATAAAGTACAATATGTTATACAGGCTTACATCACGTAGTATGGATAATCTCTATTTGTACAATAGCATTGAAGATCTGAATATTATGGATTATGGATTAACGTTACTATTGGTCAACATTACAACATCCAATACAACTTGCACACTGATGCATAACGTTACAGTTTAATTGTGATTATGTTTAAACTGAATCTTTGACATTTTGCGATTACTATGCATAAATGTTACCTTTACGGCAGATTTCTAAAATCGAGGCAATCAAAGGTGTCAAAAAAGAGCTTAAACTAGCAAGATCTTTCCACCCAACCCCTCCTATTCCCTCTGTACCCCTACTAGGGTAACAGGGAATCTTAACCTCCCTAACCTTAAGGTGGGGATACACCAGCAACAGCGGCAGTGTTTAATGTGAGAAAAATAGCAGAAAATGTCAAATGTAATATTTTCAATGTGCAGAATAAAAACACTCACTTACTCAGTGCAGCACAGAGTAGCAGACGTTAAATACCATTATTGTACTCACAAAGTGCCGATCAGTAACACCATACTCAAAGTGATGGTCTTTCGTCATAGCATCCATTTAGGCTGGGCGATATGACACTGACAAGGGGCAAGGGGCGGATGGCAAAGGCATACCAAAACCAAGGATCATGGGAAAGGAAAGAGACAAGCCTTGTTCAGTCATGACCGTCACTCGCTGCCTCTGTGAGAAAAGAAAGAAAACCACGGAAAGGGTCAGGAAAATCGCATGTGGCGATAAGAGAAGAAGAGGAACTTTCTCAACTGTCGACACAAATAGCTGGCCAATCACAGAAAAGAAGGGGAACATGTGACCTGTTTGGCTTGAGGTTCAAATCCAAGATGGAGGATGATAATTGAATTGCCTCTTACAAGATAATGCTGTCTCCATTATACTCTGCACAGCCCGCGAGAGGCCCAGAGCCAATTGGAGATGCTCGTTAGCAACAGGCAGAGGAAAAACCCCTGAGGATTTACTCACGTCAGCCCAGGTGGCTCTATGCCCTTCGTTTGAGCACCTTTACCGGCCGAGCCACTCGGGAGGTTCAGTATCCAGTTTGTTTAAATGCATTAAGTATCAAAGTAAACTTTGTAAGTCACCGAAAAACCGCACCCGTCGAGCAACTAAATACTTTAATGCCTGTAAAAAGATTAAACCTTGTTTTCCCAAGTATGAAAACAAGAACCTGACAGCTTACTTTACTGCGCTGATGAGCTCACCTGCGGGGAATCTCTCTGATCGTTTCATTTAATTTACTCAGAGCCTTGATGGCCCTGATTCAGTCTCATTTCATGGGAGGCTGATAATCAATTAATACAGAGGAAGGAAAAAGAGCCCTTCCCGAAGGCTTGACGTAAACACGTCAAACAAATGCACAGCAGTAAGTAAGTAAATTAAGCGCGTACTAAGTCCGCAAGGTTTTTAATTTCACTTGCAGCCCCACATAAGGGATTTGGCATCAGTTTTCTAATCGTCCAGATAAGTACAAATAGTGCGCTGTTCAATATTTATTAAAATCACAGTCAAATATATACATCTATTTGGGACTTATGCTTGACCATCTATGGATTTACCCGTTTACCCCAAGAAGGAAAACACAGTTTAACCGAAGATTAAAAAAAATAAGTTATATCCTCTGTGCTTACACGGAAGATCGTTTTTTCAAATCAATTGGTAGATTTGAAAAGAAGCATCTGTATTTTGCAGGTTTGAATCCAGATCGTGTCTTTTGCCGATTATGACCGAGAAAGCAAAGCGAAGGTGCACAACCGGCGGAGCGACACCATGGCTGGGGGTAACCCACTCCTGCCGGCCTACGACCTTACGACTCGCGGTGCCGTCTGGAGCGACGCACCTCTCCTGCTAGCATCGCTGTAACCCTCACGTGTGCTGTATAACCTGCGGCTGGTAAAACGACGTGCGACTCGTGGGCGGTCAGATAGAAGCAGACAGAACGTCCTTCCACACCCTCCTTGCTTGGCGGGGGAGGTTTCTTGGCGACGGGCCGAGATGCATTACAACATTCGGCGAAAACCAAATTGGGGGGGAGAAAATTGAATTCCGACGGAAAACTTTCATAAACGGATAATAAATTCAGTCCTCTTCCCCTGCAGCAGGCTCTACACTCGTAGGCAACTGAAGTGAGCGGAAGGGTGGTTTACTAATCACGGTGTAGTCATTCTAATTAAAGTGAATGAGTTGCTGCCGTGCTGATAATGGTACTCCATCAATCGCACAGGTGCATGCTCAAACGGTGTAGGGTTTCTACAGCGCGGCTGAGGAAGAACGCTCAGCGAAGGCCAAAGCGAATGGATTTTATAGATCGTGCCAAGTAGTTAATTCATATCTGGAATTCTGATTAGGGACTGCATTCCGGAAATACACATCTGAAGATCGGCCAACTCAGTCGTCGCTACCATGCTCCAGCGAACCGCAAGCGGTTAGGTTTATTTATCACAGTTCAATTTGTTTGTTTATAGAACTTTGGAGCCGGTCAGTGGATTATTATAGTATGAATTTGACATTATGTTTTGAATACAAAACGTAATGTGAGCAGAAGGTGTAGCCTAACCCTCAAAGGAGTCTAGTCAAGCATTCAAGAAGAGTATGAGCAGTGTCTGTAACTGGCCCAGTACATCGCAAGCCAGCACAGCTGTCATGACATTTGACAATATTCTCGGCAGCATCAATTTATAAACTGATTTTAAGTGCTCATTCCAACACCTCATCGACCCTGACATCTCTGTAGGCTATTCTAGCTGAGACACTCACTGGACCTCAGGCTAAATCCATTATGATCAACTTTATCCTTGCTTTTGTTTAATCAAAGTGGATACGTACTTGTGTATAAAATTTCCTCTGCATCTTGGATCCCAAGCGTTTACTAATCTCACCTTTACCCTACCAGGAATAAAACGAGTCTAATCCAACTCCGTGAGGGGGGTGATCTAAGACACAAAGTCAGCGCTGACAATTCTTTCATAATACATTTCTATCGACCTTAGACTTGCCACAAATAGACACACTGAACAGGGGGGGTAAGGTGATGTTTACATAAGACTCACGCTTTTCTCTCCCACTTCAACTGCCCACCAACACTACACTTATGTATGGCATGTCATTACTCAACGCACTTCTTTACAAGTGCCCGGATGATCGGTTTAATATTGGCACTGAATTCTTTCCCATAAGTCTTAACAATAGGGTCAAAACCATGTCGATTCAGTTCTAATAGGTAATTCAGTGCAGTAAAATGCAACAACGTTTGTTTTTGCGGTTAAGATATTTAAAGATGAGAACATGCACCTGCTACTTCATGATTTTATTCACCTGTGTATCCAATTCCTCACCCCAAATGACTTAAGTTCCGTCACAACTCGTTCTGCCCTGACATTTACTCAGCATCTTGGAGGACTCAGTCGTTACCGTGGTGATCAGAGAATATCAAGGCTGCCGCTTGGATTTGTCCGCAAGCCTAACTGATTTAAAACCAACGTCATGCCCTCCGCTGGTTGGAGAACATTGTTCGAAATATTCTTTTAGCGCCACGTATCTCTCAAAGATTGGGAATACAAAAAAGTGACAGATCTTAACATAATGCCATGCAAATGTGCAAGTACAAAAAAGTTCCAAAAATTTTCGCTCCACTTGCCTGTTCTCATACACGGCTTTGCCCGACTCCCTAACTTACATAATCGATGGCAGCTCAAGAGGCGTGGGTCAAGGGTCTGGGGATTTAAGAAGTTTAAATATTTACATCCCTCTTCAGAACACGTACACAAAGTCTATATACAGCATGATATTACCTCCGTAACCGCCTTCCGTTCTCCCTGGTGGTGAGAGGTTTTTCTTCGTGTCTTGCGAGCGCGCGATACACTTCGATTTGAAAAATAAATTTGCCTGCCTTTCGGGTATTTAAAATGAGGGGAAATCATAATTTCAGTTATCTATAAAGCTAGAGCGACATCAAATACAAAACTCATCTAAGAAGTGAAATAAAAGCAAAACCAGGGTAAGAGCGGATTCCCACTCATTTCCAAGTAACTCGCTTCAGGCCCTTTCGTTTATAGAAAAGCTCGCGGCTGCCACCTAATGGTAAGTGAAGTGACCACGATCACAGTACTCAGCCGTGAGTTGGGAGCATTTTGTCACCCATTCCCGCTTGGAGAACGTAAAGAAACTCTACGGCTCTAAGAACTTACCAATTCCAGTAAAACATTTTTAGCTTAAGCTATTAGCTACTCATTAACTTAAATGCAATTATACGTACAATACAATCCTAAAAATATTGATACATACACAAATTTTAATTATATGGTTTGGAGCCAATAGGATAATGCATTCCAGTGTGTAGTTCAGCCAGGCTTAAAACAAAACATCCCCCAAACACCTCATTAAAGCAGACTAAGAACAAAATCAAAATCCTCAGATTTTTCATCATTTTTATTTTGGGGGAAACTAAACCAAAATTTATTTCTTCTTTTCCACATCCTGCTCAGCGGCCTCCTTGGCCCTCTTGGCCCGGATGCCAAAGAGACGAGCGTTGGCACGGGCCATACGCAGGCTGGCGAAAGCCTTGAAGTTCTTCTCATCCTCAGAGATCACACGGGCCTTCTCCTTTTTGTGGACCTGAAAGAGAAGAGGCGTTCACTGGCCTATCCAAACCTATCAAGCACGTCTGGCAAATGCAGAACAAACGGTCAAGCGGACACCAGCACTTAGGTACCCTAAGTTTCAACACCAGCACCCTCTAAGCCATCAACCCATAAAATAGCAACATTTTTAGAGTTACAAATCTCTTGGACTAATGAAAACATTTAAACCTATTCCAGCTTTGATTGAATTTTTTAATACTTACATTCCTGATGGGCATGACTGGTCCAGAGAGCTGTGTAACCATCTTCAGCTCCTCGGGCTGAAGTGAAATAAGAGTAAGAGAATTAGCTTGGGTCTGACCTACCCATTCCCAAGACCCATAGAAAACCTGCACATGCAGCCGTCAGCTGGAAAAGGGTTCAACGGAAGTCATCAAGAAAGTGCAGAGATTCCGGAGAATTATCATCACCTGACTGCAGATTGCAAATGGACTTGTACACGACATGCATCTAATATACGCCACCATAGTATTACCCCACACCATATCATATATTTCCCGTGGGGGTTGCATGGCGACAAAGACTTAAAATTTAAAGGGCAAACCTAACCTAACTACACAGCCCCGAATATAATATAATCCTGTTTCCCCCATCAGACTAAACAAGAGTCTCCCCCAGACACAACTGGACCACTTACAGAGCTGTCTCCCTTCTTAGGACCAGACGCCTTCCTGGGGAAGAGGATGAGCTTGGAGCGGTACTCCTTCAGCCGCTGTACGTTGACCTGCAGGGACTCTGTGGATCTGTTGCGACGGCGCGGGTCGACTGAAATGCCAATGGTGCGGGCAACCTTCTTGTGAATACCAGCTGCCTAGAGGAGACGGAACAGCCAAGCGTTATCCCTTAGATTGCCGATGTAGCACGCAGTAAGTATACATTTAGTTTAGCAAACATTTACTAGGCACTAGGGTACAAAATTAAATAACTGAGACTGATGCAAACAGACAACCCAATAAAACATTGAACTCAACCAACTAAATTTTATCTAAGCTATAAGGAGACATGTTAACCAGCAGCCATCAGAAAAGGGGTTCAACGGATATCATCAAGAAGGTACAGAGATTCCGGAGAATGTGTCATCATCTGACTGCTGGGAGACACTTCAGAACATTGATAAACCCTTAAGGACATGAACAAGAAAACGGTCAGAACAGCCATGTCACCACAGAACTTTGTGACGAATTCATGGTGATAAGATGTTTCATACATTCAGCAGCAGCAGATTGAAAAGAATCCCAAAAAGGTGCCAGGATATTTTTTCCTTCTGAGATTAATTCATTTGGTCAACCCATTCTAATACAACTGCCAATGGGAGGTACACAGAAGTAATCGCCTTGTTTTGCATAGTTTTTAAACAGAAATAATTATTCACCAGGGACCGTTTCAAAGAATGACATTTATGGGACCAAACAAGATTTTATAAAGCACCGTACTGAATGCAATACAAAATATTCATACTTTTCAGATCAAACAATGTCCATAACCACAACACCCTGATCTGTAATCAATAAAATTAGACCCACATTTACAACTGGTTATAAATCTCACATTAGAAATTTAGATCAACTGAGACGGTTGGTTTCAAGACAGACATCTGGCCCCATGTGGCAATGAAATTAGGTACTTAAATATCCTCTGACATGGGATGCACTGAGAATTAAGTTAATGAGTTGTACAACTAATTTGAACTAGCTTTTTGGTATCAGTTTTCCAAAATGTTTGTGGCACAATTGTAAAAAGCTTCCATTTCATGGAATGCAAAAGTTGATGCATTTTAAGACAATTTTTAATTTAACTTCACAAAACACTGGAATATCTCCAAACCAACAGCTGCATGTAGCAACACTAGGGAGGCAGTCCATACGCAAATGACCTTTGAGGCCTGTGTACGGTAAACAAACTTTCAAATATACTGAATAATCAGATGTACGTGTTCCATACCTTCAGCTCCTCCAGGGTAAATCCTCGTCCAGCACGCATTTTGGTGTGATATCTGATGGTGGGACACCTGACCGCAGGACGCAGAGGGCCAGCTATTGGGCGAGGGGCGATACGGCGTGCCTTAAGCTGGCGAGCCTTTCTCCTAAAGGAGTGAAAGTCATCAGCATGGTGGGCAGTTTAAGGAGCACAACAAATCGCTTGCACCATTTTTAACCCTAGTGTTCACCACCAATATACACACACTTCATCCCAGCAAGTGTGATGGAAGTATTAAGCTGAGCCTACCTGCGAATCTTCCTGGCAGGCTGGTTAAACCATGTGCGCACCCTCTTTTGCCAATCTTTGTGAAAATGAGGGTTCAGAAGCATGCCATTCCTACTCGGGGCCATGGTCACCTATTTCCCTGTTAAGTGAGCACAGAATTAAGATCATTAGATAACTCGGCGCAAAACCA
>JAOVYW010007321.1:0-10880 GCA_025775045.1 Hiodon tergisus
CTCCACCCCCACACACACACACACACCCCCCCACACACACACACACCGACGCACCTGAAGCAACAGGAGCCCCGGGTTGAGTTTCTGACCCATCAGAGGGCGAGGAAGCCATCCATAGCAGTGAACGCCCAGAGAGTGCACAACTCCTCTGTGTGATTCTTGGCTCTGAACGTCAGTGCCCATACCATATATCTATCAGTGCATGGTGAAGTACGACCACCTTTAATATATTACTGTTTTTTCAGGTAAAAAGTCTTGAGTTCCCTTTGAAATTGCTGAAGTTAAGACGGGCAGACGGCGATGAGGAGGGTTTGTGTGGACTAACGTGACTGACAGTGAACGTAAAAGCACAGGTCACGCCACACCAGCGTGTGCACAAAAACAAGTACTGCCAATATTGAGTTCCGTCACTTTCTACACAGATGGAAAAATCACCTGACCCTCGTCTTTAAACTGACAGCATCACAATGTTGGCAATAAATTCGAAAACACATCTAGGATGCGCTTCAGATCCTCCCGGGTTATACCTATATCAATGTTTTAATTTAATATTTCACATTATCATAATCAAAACAGCAGAAATAACAAAAATAAAATAAACACATCATGGAACTGAGAGGGTTCTTACACCTGGCCTGCAAGGAATCAAGATATTATGTTAACAAACAAATTAGCATTTAAATGAGTCTGCCATTTTATTCTTCAAGGTTAGATATTTTTTATGAATATTAAATTCTATTTTATAGGTGGCGGATCTCATTTCTAGCGCCCGCTGTTCCAGAGGTGTATGGATGTAGATACTGGTGGGCAATATCGCTGATTAATGATGTGCTAGTGAAGGGTGTTCCACACAACATGCGAAGAGTCGTTTAGCCTGAAGATTTCACCCTTCCCACAGCAATGATGAATTAATATTGGGTATGCACATGTACCCCCCCTCACAGAAGGATTACTCTGAACAATATTTTCATGGCTGGGACAAAGCGCAGAACTGGGATTTAGCATGCATGACGATTAAGGGCTCTGGGACCATCTGGACAACGCTGTCCAAGGTAGCAGTGCTTTCCTGGCCCAGCCTCTGCCTGTCACGCTGATTTAAGAGGGACACGTGTAACACGGCTGGCCAGACAGTAACTGTTCTCACACAAAGTAGCCTGGGGGGATAGCCCTACGCTGGCCAAGGGGTGGGCTGTGAGTACGTAAAAAAACATTTCAAAACACAGACCCTTGTTTACTTTCTTCTTTCCCTGATGTTTTAATACGTCCTGTGCCGCAGCTAAGACAGGTGTTAATGTCATTACGCTGGAGGAGAAGGAGTCAGAATTCCCCCCCCGACGGCCCATTGGGGGGGAGGGGGGGTGTTCCGAGAGCTGTCTGCTCACAGCGGGGGTTGCTGGGAAGCAGGAGAGCGCCATCAAGAGGCCTGCTTGCTGGCATGAAGCCACCCTTATAGCGGCATACAAACAATTATTTATGGAATAGGCATAGCATGCTCATTTATGCACGCTGCAGTATTCATATCAGAAATAGTTATCGGAAGGTTAGCTTGAGTGCTATTTGTTCAAGAGCTTTTTGGGCACTCCAGGTTACGATTAAATAATGAAGTGCGCAGTTTGCATGTTTAACTGGTGTTTGTACATCAAGATAAGGGCAATTTTAGCTGCAGGCATGACGTGGAGGGAATAAGCAGTACTCTAGGCAGCGTTAAGCACTTTCCTGTTGGAGCGACAGACTCGCCCCATAACACTGCAGAGCAACAACCCTACCGTTTCTAAAATTAATCTTTCCCATAATATGCTTGATTCATGAACCTGTACAAATACAAGTTGTTTCTAATCTACTGCTTGCAAGCTCTGCTATTGTGATGATACGTGGATTAATTTGTAAGCCGGGTGATGTGCAGACTTGTACCGATTTCCAGGGCACAACGTTTACAAGTGTGCTAAAAATGCCTGCAAGAACGCCAGTAAATAACGCTGTCAAACGCCTTCCTGGAGTTCTGCGAGAGCCATCTGTGTTTCCCCCCCCATTTGATAATGACTTTGTCTGAGGTCCATGACGTCTGTGGGGCTTTGGGGTGTCTGCCAGGTCTGGTCTTTCCGTGTACTCATTTACTTAGACTATCCAAAACTGCAGCTCTTCCTTTGTTCCAATAAGAGGGACCAGATAAAGCACAGCTTCATCCGCAAACGTTCAAAAAGACGTCTAATTGACAACATGACCGAGAACACGGTTCGAAGGTGATGATTTCTTTGTGGGTTCCTCTCTTTGTTTCTGTCCGGCACACAAACGGACCAAAGGGAACAGAAAGGTGCCTCCATCTCAGAACATAAAATCGGCCCTTAATTCCAGAAATCATGTTCCAGATCAGTGGGCAAAGCTGTTGTGGATAGAGGAGCATGTTCAGTGTGTCGGCTGGTTAAAACGGGGCAAGGGTTTTTCTTTTGTGTTGTTTTTATACCAGCCTCCAAAAGAAATAACTCCAGTTTCGTGAGCATCTCCAAGAGTGTGGCAAAGGGCCCTGGAATTGCGCAGCGTCCTCGACCTGAGGCACAGCTGCCATTTTGACTCCCACTGTGCCACCGGTTTAGCACGGTCTCACGGCCGTGTGTCAGAACCGTTAACTGTCGCCTGCTAACATGTTTTGACTCACTGTTCACATAAGTAAATCTTCAGAACGCTCCCCCTCCACCCGACTCCCCCAAGATAAAGTGCTGACTTTTAGATTTAGACATAGAGGCAAGGATGCTGCTATGACTCATGGCTGCAAAGTTTCGCATCGCAGATAAAGTGAGAAAACATCGGTGTGTTGGTTGAGGGAGTTGTAGGCTTCAGCCTACAAAGAAAAGAAAGGAAAGGAAGAAAAAAAACTGTAGAAGAAAGAGATTTATGCCCAGGTAGTTTCTGTAGTTTATTAACACTACATAATATAATTAAAATAAGGTTGGGTTTTAAGGGTGATGAGTGTATGCAGAGCATTTCACATCCATTCCTACGCATGCCTGTGAGCCCCCTGTTCCTGCTTTACCTGTTCACACCTCACGGAGCACAGGGGCATAACCGTTTCACATCGCCGGCCCAATCCCTAACTTAGCCTTGCTCCTTCGCCTAAGTAGAATCATGAGTAACGTCTACCACTGACACGCTTTTACGCTTAGAATGACTCCCAGAACAGGTTCCATTCACTGCCATTAATCCAGCTGAAATGAGAACTGGTTCCTGCCTTCTTCGGAAAGAGATCCGTCAGGGAAAAACACCCAAGCAGCAACTGTGCCTCCCACACCCTTCCCCGTCATTTATCCATTTACCCATAAAATAACATTCCGCCGCAGCCCTGGTGCCGTTGGTGAGGAATCTCAATTTATGGATTTGAAAGGTGGGTCTTTTAATTGAACTCGGTTTATTTTTTCAGAGGAGGCTGCCCAAGTGACTTAACTGCAGTAGAGAGTAAGAACCTCTGGGTTTCAGAGAGGAAATCGCCCTCCCAGTTGAGGCAAACCGTCTTGACGTTGTTATTATAAGAAAATCAGAATAACCGCCCTCTGCCCGTTAAAATACATAATTTGTGAGGCAGAGAGACCTGCGGATCAAAAGGCTCATCGGCCTCTGTCTTGCCAGTTAGGGGAAAAATTCCCCAAAAGAGGGTTATAAAACACATATTGGCCCGCCGGGTGGCTCAATCGAGCACAGACTGAGCCCCATCACCGGGACTTTGCAGGTTAGACGCCAGATCTTTCCGTTGGCCGTTTGGAGAGCACAGCATCGTTGCACAACAGTTAAATCGATAGGACTTCTCGACCATACTACTTCCTGTGTAGCGCCAAGCCCGGAAGCGTCAGCACCTTGACAGTCAATTAATAAAAAAAGCCTTTATGTGAGAAGGCGTATCCTGTGTCTTACAGGTAAGACTCAACCAACTGTATTTATAATTACATACAGTGTACAGGGTCAAAATAATAACCCTAACCGCAACTTAGCTATTTTAAAACTTCACAAAGAAACTACACACCTCTGTTTTTAAATCGTAATTGCTGCCCAAAATAGGGAGTTTTTTCAGTAGCTAAAAGGTGGGTATCCTTGTCCTCGTTAGCATCCACAGACAGATGATCACGTTAAGAGTATGATGAGTGTGCGTAAATCCAAATGCCACGCACTGAAAGTGCCGCATAAACAATCAGCACTGAGCAGGTGCAAGTGCACGTGACCAATTACTTTACACCATAGAAGCAAATCTTTTATCACTGGTCAGCAATCCAAGTACAGCTATTTTTGTTTTTTTTTGTTCCTTCATTAAAGGAAGCCAGACCCTTTTGGCACAAAGAGCAAATGAGGGAGCCAAAGCCAAAGGGTTCCCGCAGAACTTAAAAGCATATCTACAGGCTTTGGAGCCCTGTCCCCATCATTAAGAACTTCTGCCCGTGTATAATTCACTGTCCTCGACAGAGCGACGCGCAAAAAGGGTCTCGTCGAGTTCAAAGACCAGGGGAGCTAAAGGAAAACAATTATAATGTATGGCGTCTAAAGAACACTGCTTGCTTCCGTAATGAATTTATGACCGTTCAATTAATATACATTTATCTAGGTTGCAGGCGACAGAAAATCTTTAACATTTTGGATATTATCAGTCCTTCTTTTTAATATCTTTTAGCAAACGACCCAGGAAGGTAATTTATAGATCCCTAGTTTCTTGACAGGCAAGACTTTGGCTTTTCCTTCCAGAAAATACTGCATATTCAGCAGGTTCCAGTTCCCTTTTAATAAAATTTCAATTATACCTATGGGGGAAGGAGCAACTTTTGTGGTAGCTTCCTGTGGTTCTTTAAAATCCCCTCTCAATAGCTTTCAAAGAGGCCTTTATTTCCTAAGTTTCGACACATAAACGTTCAGCAAGCACCACAGCCTTTTTCCTTTTATGTAAAAAAAATGTGACGACGATTACCACGAATTTAAGCACAGTTCTCATTTCACAAAACGTCAAAAACAAACAAACACTTTTTTTTTTTTTTTTACTTTAAAGATGACAACAGCCCGCGACTGAAATACTGCCTTGCTGGCATTTGACACATTAATTCATTTCTCTCTTTTCTCCTTGTCAGTTTATTAAAATTCTGGAAATTGATGCATGTCCCAAGCATTTAAGCATCAGCGCTTCCAAACGGCAGATGAAAATTATTTAAATAATGCCTCTGAATCTATGCTTCATTCCCTCCTGTTCTCCCAAGAAAGCAAGCGTGGATCTGAAACGTACCGCGAGAACCACAGAAATTTTCTCAATCGGGCAGATACCTCGGAATCGAGGGCAGGGCCCGCTGCTGGACCGGGAGAGAATGGGTTTGTGCGTCCGTGTCCGCCAGGAATCAATGTGGAGAAGTTGATCTCTCTCAGCCAATTTAAATCAAGCTACCAGAACATTGGTCTTCACGGGGGGTGCAAGGGTGGGCATTTTTTTTATGTTCGCTAAAAAGGTTATCCATCCAGGGAATTAAGAGCAAACACATGAATAATTAAATACGCATTCATGAAGAGAGGGTCCGATCCGAAGCTTTCCGCTAACGGGCCTCCACATTCTCACAAAGGGTCTCTGAAACCTCGAGTCACGATATTAATATATTTGAGTATTTTACGCACCAGGCAAGATTTCTAAAAACCTGAACGATGCTTCAGGACTGACTATATTAAGGAAGCGGGGCAACAAATGGCAAAGAACTGCAGACACTTCTGTGGCCAAATAAATAAGAAAAGACAGCAAACTTCTAAGTAAAAACCATACCACCTATAAGTGACTGCCTCTTCTGGCAAAAAGTGTTGATTTTATAGCAATCACATATCAGATTTCATGAACAATCAGCTATGTTAAATAGTTCTAAATTATACGCAAGCAATCCCAAAAATAGATTTCACAAACAACAATGTAACTGTGTCTATATTTGAGCAATTGAAATAGTTACAATAGCTTTGCTACAACTTACAATTTAGGTCAATTTAGGCATTGCCACGGAGTCAGTGATTACTATTATGTAACCACAAGCAGAACCAACTGTAAACAATCGAGAAGTTTACTTTAATTACCATTTAGGTCAAATTTACTGCCCAATAAAGCTATCATTACTTATTTTTTGAATTACGCATATGCATTTCATTTGGCATTCATGGTATTCAGAAAGAAGAAACCAAGTGACTGAGTAGATATGGTTTATATATGGATATACACAGTTATATATACATATATACATATATACATATTTACTATTCCTGAAACCACAGGCTGAACCATGTTCTCTCTCCCTGAAGATCCTGAAGCTGACCCAGGAGGCGGTGTGGAGTTTCACTCCTGTTCTTGATGAAGGTGGCCAGCTGACTTTCAGCGCTCACAGACAGAGCTGCAACCTTGAGCGGGTGGTGGGCGGCGGGCACATGGGTTCAGTGCCGACCCCAGACCTTCACTTGGCATCACGGCAACCGTCCCAAAGGGCTGTCGAGGTGACACAGGGGATTAACACCCAGACCCTTACTGGGGCTTTTTCTCTCCACCTGCTGAGGACACCGAGCTGCTTGGGGCATCAGGCTTAATAGTAAAGCGCAGTTCCATTCATTCTCCTTTTGGCTTCACTGGAATTCATCGGGAATACACCAGACAAAAGCGACCCGGCGAAACATTTAGATATGAGCAGTAAGTATGCATCTCAAAGTGCATGGCAGTCACAGGCACACTCAGGGATGGGTAATGGCTTTAACGGAAGTCTTCACTCTCCCGGTCGTCTGGCCCATCCAGGCTTGCTTATAAAAAGCACCGCTTTGCCAAAAATAGAGGCCCTAAAAAAGAACCCTGAATGGAGGCTGCATTTGCTGCATTCTTAGGTTACCTTATCAAAACAGGGCACGGCTGGGGAGCAAAAGAGTAGATTACCGGCCACTAAAAATAGCGGTGATATTCAGCTCTTGCTCTTTGGGCGGATAATGAGGCGTTTAGGGCAGCAACTGCACACCGCCCCCTGCCGCTGGACAGGTGACACACATCTGCTCCCACTGCCAGGGCCAGAGCAGATTCCAGGGTGAGCCCCAGGTTGGCATGGACCACAGGAGTAAGATCTGTGTATAATGACCAGGAAACAGCAGTGTCGCCATGTAGGCCTCACTCTGACCTCTGGTTGTCCTGAATCCAGGCTTGGTGAGGTCCTGGAACAAATATGGACCATTTTCTGTTCTGGCAGTGTGTTTTCCTTTCAAATGGGAGGAAAATAGCCTTTTTTAAAGCAGGTAATTTTAAGAACAAACATAAACAGGGAAACGGCGTGAAGTAGCAGTTAAGACCAAAAACCAAATACTTGCAGACATGAACTCCAGGATGTACGCTATTGTGGTGCCCTTGTTATTAACGGACTAGGGGGCTAAAGTGGAGCATTTACCAGGCAGAATCCTTTACATAACGTCCTAGTTGTTATGCTAGGATGACATCTAGCCAAAATATTAAAAGTTCTGAAGTTCTGACTTCTTCGGGAAATTAATTCACAGAGAGAAACATTAGAGAGAGTGTACAGATGTAATTTGAAGAGCGGTGCTTATGGCAGAAGGGGGTAAAGAAATATGCTCACCTGCAAAACCAAACTCAACTCAATCTACAAAGCCGCACTGATTGGGGGAAAAAACTATAGAGAGAAAAGCCATGAGGGGTTTTTTTCCCCTTCCTTTCTGATTCATTTTGAGGCCGCATCAATTTAAAGTTGTGTTACATTAAAGAAGAGACTGTCAGCACAAGACTCTGTATTGTCACTTTAAATTAGATTTGTTGCCGGCAACAGAGAGGGGTGTTGTTTTTTTCCTTTCATTCTCTTTTATTTGCTGTTCTACATTTGAAATGTATTGCCATTGCGTGACGTCACTTCCTACATGAGTCCTACAGCAAATTAATATCCATACTTCCGATGGCTTGCAAGAATGGAGCCCACTGAAGAGGATATACTACTGTGTAGTGTCTCAGACAAATTGCAACACAGGGATGTCATGGGCCTCAGAAACTTTATCACAGCAATGCAGTTTTCCAAAATAATAAAAACTAAATGTCATCAATTCCGCTTATTTTGGGTGAGAGGAAACCCAAAATTGTAGCACTTTAAATTAATTATCAAATAATGGTTAGGTTTTCCCTTTCACATATCCATTAAGGTATAAGCGCTTTCTTTTTTTTGCACTTAAGCATTGGGTGTCCCAAGTGTTTCAAGACTTACTGAGCTTCACCTTACAGCAAGATAATGATACAAAGTACACAGGGGGAAAAAATGATTATTCTCAAAAGAAAGAAGAACATACTGTCTTCCAGCATAGCACAGATCAAAGTATTACAGAAAATGGGTGAGACCAGGTGCAGATCTGATCTTTGAAAGGTCCTTAATGAAGTGTAAAACTTCAAAAAATATATATTTTTATATATATAAATGTTTGAGTATTTAAGAAACTGCTGATGTACTGGGATTTTCACGCACTAACATCTCTAGGGTTCACAGAGAATGGTCCGAAAAAGAGAAAATATCTAGTGAGCGGCAGTTCTCTGGGCGAAAATGCCTTGTTGATGGCAGTAGTCAGAGGAGAATGGCCAAACTGGTTCGAGCTGATAGAAATGCAACAGTAACTCAAATAACCACTCGTTACAACCGAGGTATGCAGAAGAGCATCTTTGAATGCACAACACGTCAAACCTTGAAGCAGATGGGCTACAGCAGCAGAAGACCACACCAGGTGCCACTCCTGTCAGCTAAGAACAGGAAACTGAGGCTACAATTCGCACAGATTCACCAAAATTGGACATTAGAAGATTGGAAAAACTTTGCCTGGTCTGATGAGTTTTGATTTCTGCTGTGACATTCAAATGGTATGGTCAAAATATGGCGTACACAACATGAAGCAGCAGAGATCCATCCTGCCTTGTATCAACGGTTCAGGCTGGTGGTGGTGGTGTAATGGGGGATATTTTCTTGGCACACTTTAGGCCCCTTAGTACCAATTGAGCATAGTTTAAACGCCGAGTATTGTTGCTGTCCATGTCCATGCCTTTATGACCACAGTGTACCCATCTTCTAATGGCTACTTCCAGCATGATAACGTGCCATGTCACAAAGCTCACATCTCAAACTGGTTTCTTGAACATGACAAGGAGTTCACTGTACTCGAATGGCCTCCACAGTCACCAGATCTCAATCCAACAGAGCACCTTTGGGATGTGGTGGAACGGGATATTCGCATCATGGATGTGCAGCAGACAAATCGGCAGCAACTGTGTGATGCTATCATGTCAATATGGACCAAAATCTCTGAGGAATGTTTCCAGCACCTTGTTGAATCTATGCCACAAAGAATTAAGGCAGTTCTGAAGGCAAAAGGTGATCCAACCCGATACTAGCAAGGTGTACCTAATAAAGTGGCTGGTGAGTGTGTGTGTGTGTGTGTGATATATATATATATAGTTTAAGATTTTGGTTATTAAAACAGCAGTTGGGGTCAGGATAGTTGTGGGGATATAGTTAAAGCAACATAGTTGCATGAATGGTAAGCAAAACTGTGCGCCACCTACAGGCCACTGAACGTAACAACAGGCTTCTCTGTTTTCAGTTTTCAGAAGTAACGATATCATTTTTAAAGGCTTTGATTGGCAGTACGCCATTCACATCCATATTCCTTTGTGAGTTTTTCAGCACTAACTGACACAAAAAACCTAGAGGTTTGAAAATGATTTCCGTCTCTTTCTCAGTCCTACCCAGCTACATTTTAAAGACTGTTCTCCCTCGGTCCAAGACACACCCATCCTAGGCAGACTTTATTTTTGTTTTTATTCTTACATAATATTTGGTACGAATAAGTCAAGGTTTTTTTGTTCATACGGAAATGTACATGTCCCACCCATTAGAATGTAGGATCTAATAATCGTTATTTGTAAAAATAAAAAATAAAATTTAAATGGCGAGGATAACTAAAAATGTCTACTAACGCTATATCAGCAGATGCATTTCAAACCAAATACATTTTTTTAATGAAAGAAAGCTTTTTTCTTAAGCTCATCAAAAGGTGTGCTGTGTAATGTTTGTCCCTGCATCTTTATGACTAAAAAACGTTCTGAATCAACATAGAAAATCTTTTAGTATCATCAACACTAAAGATTGTACTTGGGTCACACAATATTTTTTCCTGTATGGATTACAGTTGCACAGTGGAAAATAATGCACAGAGAATAATAATAATAATAATAATAAGACAATGTTTAGCAGGAAAAAAAACTTAAAAGATTTTGGACTTTTGCGTAGCAGTGTTTATTATATTGCAAACACATTTAAAACAAAGGAGATAAAGGCTGGTTTCCTGGCCACAGTGCACGATCACACTCAGTAAAAACAGAGCTGAAACTGTCTGACTGAAGAGATGCAGGTTTTCAGATCTGTGCATTGCTGGTTTCGTCTCTCCACCTGTTCGGAGGCTGTACCAGATCATACACAGGTCTCAGCTTGTCGAGTTCACACAAAGCCGAAAAGAGAGGGCCTTACAACACGTCAAATCGCTGCAACGGGAGCTTGTTCTTGTCATAGCCGCTAGCCCCTGGGCTTTCATCTGTCACTCTCAATCAGCCGAGAAACACGGCGCACACAGAAAACCGGAGGGCCTGGCACGTCAGGGGAAAAAAACACTGACACAAACGTTTGCATTTCTCAAGGTCTGTCTATTTAACAGCGGTGTGAATCAGAAACACAGAGGCCGTGCTGGGAGCTTCTCTAGAAGAGGGCAGCCGCACCCTGGGCTGAGGAGGAACCCCAGCTCCGTCTGGGTCCAGGAGCGTCGAGTTAGCCACGCTGACTTTCGCCCCAGCTCCGTCTGGGTCCAGGAGCGTGGAGTTAGCC
>JAOVYW010007325.1:0-10879 GCA_025775045.1 Hiodon tergisus
TTGCGAGCCAGGCCCTCTCGTCCAACATCAGTGTCTGACCTCACAAATGCTCTTCTGGAAGAATGGGCAAAAATTCCGACAGACACACTCCAACTTCTTGTAGAAAGCCTTCCCAGAAGCGTGGAAACTGTTTGGAACACTGGCAATTCTTGTTAGTGATGATTTTGAATAACAATCTAATGCAGTTAACCTAGATGTGTCGCAGAACACTACTGTGCATTCTCTCATCTAAGGCTGGCTACCACTGCTGAATAAGGCCACTAAGCACGCGCACTAAGGGTTGGAGCGAAGGCTGGCTTTGTTACGCCAATATTTCCCACTTGTATCCAGCTGCCCCTCTGCTTCCTCCTTCAATGCGCCGCTCTTCAGTTAAACACGAGAAACCCCTCCCCCCGCCCCACTGCACTCAGATGCAAATAACCACAACCCACCCATTCCTCTTCTGAATAGTTAAGAGGAACTTCCACTACAATGGAATATGTGTAGGTGCTGGGGTTGAATGTGTCGAATCACAATGACTTAAGCAGTTTTCAGTAGAGGAAACCTGGTGCTCATAGCAGCCTGAGCCCGTTTGTTCTTTTGTCTTCTGTTTTAGCAATGGAAGAGGAATAATTGTATTCTTTTGTCTGTTGTCAATTGTCTTGCTCCCTCTGTCCCCCGAAAAAGCTGATCGGCTTGCATGTGCGCTTGCATAGATTTGGCCAAGCCATCGGAACCACGACTATCCCGTTGTCAGGTGACATCCATAGAACTCGCAGGCTTAGCCTTGGCTTTGACAGAGTGCCTGAATGTTCCCCTCGGAGAGTGGATGCAGGCATTCGGAGGCAGTACCAGCATGGGACAAGACCCCGCTCTTCCTCCTGGAGAAGAAAAGGCATCTCTCTTCCAATGCGGGTGTTGGCACACAGTTATTCCCTCCTGTATATAGGTCATGCTGGCTTATTTTTCTATATAAATTTTTTTTTTTTTACAGTGGTTTTGTGGTACAATGTGATTCCAGCAGCCTTAGAAGAAACGGTTGTTTCCCCTCCCCTATTGTATTCTCCCAATGAAAAGCGACCCTTGTAATTTACACTACACAGTAAGCATTCTGTCAGGGCATCTCAGTACCATGAAAGCAGAGTAGACATACCTTGACATGTGTGCACTGGCAGTCCGCAGAGTACCTATCTGCTGCAGCGTCACGAGGCAGGTGGCAGCAAGGAGATCCTTGTCAGTTTTAATTCAGCTGTGGGGGAGCTGCCTAGACAGGGCTCAGGGCAAATGCAGACAGGCAAGTCACCCCGCATAAGAGCATGTGCTAAGCAACTAAATAACGACCAGAACGAAAAGCCTTTATTTTACATCTCTAACTGTCTGAACAGGTTGCAGGCTCGATTCCCTCTGTCTGTATGGGTCAAGGTCAGTCTAATGCCTGAGGCTGAGCCCACACTATGGTAGTCTTACAATTCCACATGTTCTAGATATTAGAAGCACGTGCAGCCACTTCGTTGAAGGGCAGTCGACTCCAAGCAGAGTGTGGCACGCAACTGGGAGCAACGCCCTCAAGCCCAGGGAAAATCCCCCATTGGGATGATGGACAACAATGCTGAGAGGGAGAGCATGCCCCCTAATAGGACCTCGTTACACACCTGAGTGTGGTTCCATTAATGGTAATCGCTCTTGGGTGCCAACAATAATCGATTTCTTTATTTAAATTTTTTTTAAAGCGCCGGTTGAGTAAGGAAGGCTTTGGAAGAAATCTGGTTTTGTGGCTGTGTTTGGTTTGGGTTTATTTGTTTAGGTAAAGAGGTAAAAGTGTGGAATATGTTTTGTTTTGGTTTTCCCCAACGTGGGCAGTTTGAGTTTTTCCTGGTTTGCTTAAGTTCTTGTTTTGTTCTGGAAAACCCAAATAAAAAGGCGTGTACCCTCCCCCCTGTGTCTCCGTGTCCGTCTCCAGCCGTTCTTGGACTGGGCACGGCCCCACGTGCTACAAAATGCCAGTAACAGGATTGAGACCAGGTCCCCCCAGAGCCTTGCTTTGGAGATTAGCCAGCCGCTGCAACTGCAGAAATGTGACACTGTTCGCATGCCTGTTGGCCTTGCAGAGGCGACAGGTGCAACTCCCGCTGTCTCATGCCGCTGTCTCATGTCCATCTGCCATCGCTTCCTGTCGACAGGCTTGCCGCTCCAGGGCTGTCATGCATACTGTCCGTCAGGGCAGGGAGCTTCCTCCTGCCAATATGTTGTGTAGGATTGCCTTAGCGGCATCTGCCGCTTAGTGATACTCAAAGCCGGGTATGTGTTAACCTGTGTTACTGAGACTCCTCCCTGACCCCTGAGTCTGTCATGTCTCTGCTTTGTAATAATGTGGGTCAGGAATACCCTATAAACTCCAGACTGCTTTCAAATCCTGTGTCTAGATTGCACCAGGCTTGGCCCAGAGTCCCTCTGAGCAAGTCTTTCTCCAAATGTCTGGCAGCCTAGAAAGGACTTTCTTCAAAGGAAACGCCAGGTGTAAAATTTTGCTCATCCATGTACTGTACTGTTTGGCGGAGCCCTCCTACCACATTAGTTAACTTCAGTCGCCTGAGGATCTGCAAGGGGACCACTGTTGGCTTATAGCTGGATTAGAAAGCAGGGAAATGCATTCCACTTGCAGCCATACTTGAAGGACATGTATATTCATCTTAATATCTTGTCTGGTACTTTGACTGCAAATGTTCTCATTTTCTGCGTGGGAGGAGCTCACAGGCTCAGAGGATCTACTTTAGGGGTCCAGCTCGTCATTCTCACAGTTAAGAAGCTCAGGCTGTCGTTCAAAAGGTTGACACTCCAAATTGCTAAAGGTATCCTCATTTAGCAAAAGTTGTGGAAAGGGAGCTTACATGTCTGGCTCGTGAAGTGGGAGTGGTTTTTATTTGATTTTAAAAAGGTTTTATAAAAAATCCAGAGGGATGCAGAGCAGAGGGCTTTGTAAGAGTTGACCCCTATTGACCAGTCTTGAGCGTCCATCGGCTCCCTCTTATGTACCCTCAACTCTGTTCACTCATGGGGCACAACGCTGAGCTTGGTCGCATAGAGACAAGGGACCTGCTTCCGCACAGTGTGGAGCAGAGCTAAATCTGTGTCTGTACACAGATTTCCCTCCTTTGGCAAATTCATGGTGTACCTTCGCCTAAACCAAAACACACGGGGCACGTGGCAGGGTACACCAAGGACCACGGCAAGATTCTGACAGACACACACATAGCTACTCGTCGTCAAACATGGGACCAGTTTTACGTTCGCCAATCCAACTTTCACAGTGGGAGGAAAATGGAGCACATGGTCAAATCCCACCAAGAGAACTTGCAAACTCAAATTCAAAATATTCCTGCTCACTGCTGTCAGACGAGCGCCATTTCCTACTGAGCCACGTAAGGCCTGGCGAGCTCATTTACCGACCAAGGCGCTGGGGAGGAATGTTTTTTTATATTTTATTTTTAGCCAAGATTCTTCCCCAGTCATCCATGTGACCATTCATATAGTCAAAGCAGAACAAATTCAAAGATTTAAAGGATGTGTAACATTAACCCAGAGGCTTTTTCGAGCTAACCATTAGTGGGGTTATCTGGGAAGGTGCACGTCTTGTAAAGGAGCTAAAGGAAGACAAATGGCCAGACTTTATAAAGAGCCCTTCTGGTGCTCTGGGGAGCCTAATCTAATCGACATGTTTAGGAACACTGGGGGCCTGTGATGTGCGCGTCAGACACAGGAGTTCCTTGAGCTCTCTAACTGCTGTTCTGAGCCTTTTAATGCATTTAACGGTCTCCTTAATGATTGCCAAATTTCATTAATCTGCTTTACAGCTGCTCCCAATAGTGGATGTGTGTAAGCTTTAATGTAATCTAGGACCGCTAACCCGGGCCTGAACCTCTGGAGAAAGGGCAGACGGGCTGAAGAGCCTATGCTTATATGAGACAAAGTTATCCACAGAACTTGAATGAGCGGATTCAAGTCAAGGGTATTTGAGTATATTCTTTAATATTTTCCTCTTGAACTTTGTTTTCGGTGCAGGAAGTAACGGTTGACTTGCTAGATATGCGGCCCAGCCGTAAGAGGGAGGATTTGTTTTCCTCAACATGCTTTACGGAAGTATGTTTGAGGTGTGTTTTTGGAATTGCTGTGGCTCATGTACACTGTTAAGACGCGAATGTTAAAGGCCCTAGTGTGTGTTTGGAGGAAATGCTGGGTCACATCTGTTCTTTAAAGATGTTCTTATTCACTATTGTATTTCTGAGCGGCTCAATGTTGGGTCAGGGTTTGGAGCCTGTTGTATTAAGCATTCACATAATGATGGCAAAATCTCATTCACAATAACCATGACACACCATGGGATTGTTCGGTGCATTCCATTTTAGACCTGTTCTGCTGCCTCATTGAGTTCAGTTTCAGTTTCCTCTTGAAATTTCTGGTGATGTGATAAAATAGCAGCTACACACCTGTGTTTCCCCTGCTGTGATAAGGTGCAGGTTACACAGCAGTGTTTTCCTTCTTGTAATAAAATGCACTGTTTCTCTCAACCGTCTGCCAAGCAAGTTGTAGTTGTGTAGACACTTATCTAAGAAAATATTTTTTTGGTGCCATTTGTTACCATTACAGAACAAATATTTGTGTTAACATGCAATCTGTAAGGTAAAAGGAATGTATTGCGTTTCTGCGTACCGTTTTTACTGTGCACCCTGAACTTTATATGAGTTGGGATTTTTCTGTGGTTATTTATAATTTTTATAGATTTTTTTTTTCTCAGTAAATATTGACATAATTTAACACTTTCAATTTAAATCCCATACAATCCTGGTACATTTTTTTTTTTATGGTGGAAGATAGGGGAAATTTTACTAAAACTGGTTTTCCTGAACATAACTTTTCACCTGGAATATATAAATTACTCAAACTAGCCAAATATATAGCTGATGTTAGCAGAACTATAACAAGGAAAACTAACAAACGAAAATCATACATAAAACGTGTCTGTCAGATTATATTAGTTTAGGATGCCACGGATGTACCAAGAACATTTCTCCCATTTTTTGTGTTTTTAAGCTTATTAATTGGTGGCTAGCTGGCAACTCCATTTGAATATAGCATATCCCATACCGTGGTCTGTGCAAACACAGAAATCGTGATCGGGGTTATGTCGACCAATAATTTTCCCCCCTCTCCTGCCTCCCAAATAGGATTCTCGCACGGATGTGCATCTATGTCCATTTTTATACGCTGTTGCACAGGTGAATTTTCACACACAAATGCTCACGTCACTCTACTCGTAACAAAGGACCCAACGCATGCCACGAAAACACACACCCCACCTTCGTTGTCGAGACCCGGCAGGATGGATCTATGCGGGTTTTTTTGTGTCTATGCGTTTTTGTTTTTGTTTTTGCTATGTCCTGGTCCTCCCATCAGTGTGAAACTGCAGGAACTGTGATTCTACAGACCAGGCAACGTTTTTCCCCCCCCTCCTCCACGTCTGCGTTTCTTAACCAGATGCAAACCACAGTATGTTGTTCTTCGCTGACAGGAGTGTCGCTCGGCTGGACCGTTGGCTGAGGCTCTGCGGTTATTTGACAGGTAGCCCGTCTGTCACAAGACGGGTCAGCCTCCGCTGGGGGAGTGGGGGAGCTACACGGGGAAAATGGCAACCCATCCCAGTGAAAGTTGCCCCCCCCCCCACCCTCCGCTCTTAAACCGGCTGCTCCACAAGTCTGCCATTGTTTCCCTGATTGTTTTCCGTAACGGAGCGATTGTGCTTAATTACAGCTGGAGGCCCTCACGTGGGGGGCATCTACTTGCGCCCCAGATTTTCATACATGCTCTCATTAGGCCCTGCGTTTGGGAGGCATGCAGTTTATGTCCAATGAAGACAGCTTTAACAAGGATGAATAGGTCAGCGAGCCTCTCGATAATCTTGGTTATAACGGCTCCAGATCAGGTGGATGAGGAGGGGTTGGAGGCGCCGGGGTCTTGGCCAATGAGAACATGCTTGTTGCGTAAGCGTTTCCCGTTTAGGTTTAATTTGACATGACTGCCAGCGCAACGGAACGGCGGAGACCATACCAACAAACAGCCGGAGGAAAACAAAAGCAGGAGAAGAGATTTGTCTCCTCTGAAAGGCGCGGCTTGAGCTGAACGTGCAGTCCTGCTGCTTGCTCAGCTCCCGTTATGACATGGCAGTGATAATGGCAGGAGGGTGATGCAATGTTGACGGAAAAGGCATCCCTCCACAATGCCATGGGTTGGAACTTTGAAATTACACATTTGTTTTTGAGCTTGTGGTGCGTGCTTGCAGTGTAATGTCTTTTGAAGATGCGACCGGAAAACTCCAAGAGCGCGATTCAGCCCTCAGGATAAGAGCCCTTGCCTTAAAGTGTCCAAAAAACATGGTCTTTTCCACACGCCTTTAAAAAACCAAAAATGTTTTCATCACCCCTTAAGGTAAGGGTAATAGTGCACGGAAACAAAGTTCTCTTTATTGTTAATCGCCCCTCTTGTATACTATGTTGTCCGCCTGTCTTTCTGCTTGCTTTTGTGAGACGTGCTAAGCCTTAAGTGAGCTTAATGGGTATCTTCCCATGCTGAAGATGCCTGCTTCATATAAGATAGCAATTTCACACAATTCACAAGACAGCTTGTTTCACCTTTTAAAGTCCTTTATTACAGGAACTTTTTAATTCCTTTGGCAGCCTTTGAAGTCCTTCGAGGCATTGGCTTGTGTTCATCTCGAGACCTCCCTCCAAATAAGGCTGTGCTTAGCACTGCTGCGGAGCGCTGCCTGACGGGTGAGGGATTCTGGCCGTTTGGTGTCTGTGTGCCAGTAGCTGGTGGAAGAGCGTCCAGAGCATGAGCGGCAGAGGCAGGGTCCAGTTTTGGCGTTTCTCCTGGCTCCTTGTTATGGAGGTTCTCGGTGCCTCTCCTCCATTCAGCGCTGAGGCACTGATACAAGCTCCAGGGCCAGTTGTGTGTTAAACTAACTAACTAACTAACTCAGAGCTGAAACCCAGAGAGGAGGAGGAGGAGGCGGGGGGGGGCGGGGCGTCCGTGCTGGGTTGAAACCGAAGGCCGTGTCGCCTATCATGCGGTGGACTAATTGAAACTTTCACCAGGCAGGCAGATAAGCCGCTGCTCCCCAAACTCGGACGCGCAATCGAAGGCGTGCAGCGCCGACATGCACGTGTCAAACGACCTGAAAGGATTTGGAATGTGCAGAGCCTCAGGTTATACCGTGATGTAGTGTTGACTTCAGGATCCATACCCCCTGTAATAAAACGAGCTGTTGTACCTTGGGACAGACAGGCTTTTAAAAAGGGAACGTTGTCTCAGCATTAATAGTGCTTGTGCTCCGTAGCCATGATGTCATGTGCTCTAATTCATCTGATCTGCTGTGTGTCTGCGCCTCGTATTGTGTTTATACTGCTTATGCCTCTCAGGTTGAATTTGAGCTTGCGCAGGCTTTATTTAGATCAATTCGCTGAGGGAGAACAACATGTTTCGACCCAAGGCTTTTTGCACATATTTCAAGGCTTGTTAGTATCAGCCTGGTTTGATTTGCATTTGTTAGGGAGGGCTTTGTGGCCTCTCCCCCCCCAACCCTGGCACGTTCTGCTACTAACCCAGGAAAGTGAAAGCAAGGCGACTTCGGTGTTTGTGTTTGTGAGCAAGGTGCGTTTTTCTGCCTACCAACCCCCCCCGCGTCACTTTGTCACGTGGAGCCGGTTCCCAGCTGCGCTGCCGGCCCGGGAACTTGTGAACACTGCGTTTTAAATATAGAAGGCTTATTCACACGCGAGTGCTGCCGGGGGGGGGCCCTGGCGCCGCAGAGAAGTCACAAACGCTTCCCGAGCCGACGTGAGTGGGTAGAGGAGCTCCTGGCTCGCTCGCTGTTTATTACCGTCCGCGCAGCTGGGCTGGCGCTGCTGATTCCGTGGCCAAAGGGAAACCGCTCCGGTAAACCTGAGTGCACTTTGACTCGTTCTAGCCTGCTGATGGCCTGTCGGGTGCAGCCTGAGTGGATGGACCTGATGCTGGTTTGAACCGGACCGGTCTCTGTATATCCTGGTTTAGGGAAGAGACTGTCAGAGCAGTTGGTCCTTCTCTGCCCTCTCTCTGCCCTATCTCTGCCCTCTCTCTGTTGTCACTCCCACAGCACGTGCTACCGTTTTGGTAGTCCCCCTGTGTTGTGTATGTAGGGAACTGAGAAGCCTTTGCATGTATTTTAAATCAATGCAAATATTTCACAGTCAGTATAAATTTCCATTGTGCTCGAATCTGATGGGAATGACCTAAATGTCCGCGTCTTTGATATTTCAGCCAATCTGGAATTATACAAAGATTCAAATAAGCATAATGGGACCGTTGCTGGATACGTTCATATGCCCTGGCAGATGCCCAGTAATGGCAAAAAAAAAAACCCTGGGATAAATGTTGGGGATTTTGGTGTCTGGAATTTGAAGTGGTTCTTTACCAAGCCATTGGTTATTGTTAGCAAGTTCAAGGCGACATTCTTTTATATATTTTTTATGTATTTATCTTGCTTGTTGATGGTAATTTTTCCTCGCCATATATAGGCGCTGTGAGTGTCCTGTAAGTCATTGTCCACCACACTGGCAGTATTTATTTTGCATATGAACGTGCGACCTGACGTGCTCTCCTTCTCCGTCTCTCCTTCCTCTCCTGCAGCCATCGAGACGCAGAGCACCAGCTCGGAGGAGATAGTTCCGAGCCCCCCGTCGCCGCCGCCGCCTCCGCGGGTCTACAAGCCCTGCTTCGTGTGCCAGGACAAGTCTTCTGGGTACCACTATGGAGTCAGCGCCTGTGAAGGCTGCAAGGTGAGCGCGCCAAAGACACCGTTTTTTTTGGTTATAACGGCTCCAGATCAGGTGGATGAGGAGGGGGGGTCGAAAATCCAAAACCTCGTTCCTCTTTCGGCAACTTGCAAGGGGAGGGCCTCGTTTGTGTATCTGCTCTGATGACCCAGCACAAAAAAAGTATGTGCGGTCAGGTGAAATGAACGGGGTTACTAGGCAGTTGAATGCGACCGTGAGCCTGTTGAGATGGAGCTGGGTTTAGCCGGCCACCCATCAGGTGACAAGCGGCCATTAGCCATCGGTCTCGCCTGACCAAATCACTGGAATCGGCTCCCCTGCTAAGGTGACAGGCCCAGGGGCAGGCTCAGGTCTTGGTTGAACAGAGTTCTCGAGGGGTCTGTAAATGAATGTCATGGGTGAGGAGACATATGCTGCACTCTTACAGAGCTCTTACACTCTTACGGGGGACACTGGCAGCCAGTTCCCATTTACACATCCACACACGTTAATCCCACCACTGTGCAAAGTCATGGAAATTTAAATTTCATGGTTGGATGATGATGAAATATTATTATTCCTAAATGAATAAATATGTGGAACATACAGAATAATATTTGAGCTACCTTCTAATTGTGACTACGAAAGTCACCAGTTGCTCTTCAAAGAAGCTGTTCAAGTGCAAGTCTGTGCCACAACTATGCGTGTAAAGGCAATAAATGGCTCTGTACGTTCCACTGGGGCTGAGGTCACTAGGTGGACACAGCCTGAATCTCCTCCCACTCATAAATATTTAAATATTTACCTTTCAAAAATGTAAATTGACATTGAATAGCGCAAACGGCAGTAAGTGGTCAGACCTAGTTTTAAAACGCTCCAGTAACGAATTTAAGGTTCATGCGAAAGCTAAGGCGTGATGGTAGCTTTGTCAAAGAACACAGGCGCCCGGTCGATGCCGGATTTGCGCTCCGGTCTACCAGTGATTTGGACAGTTGAGGTCACTGCTTCAAGCTCTGAGAAGACTGGGGAAAAGACTCTTCTACTTTTGCAGTAGACACTTTCCTGTTTTTTAGGAAACGTGAGAAACGGCGGGTCCTGTCGCCGATCCTTCTGCATTATGTGTATTGTATCCCCTCTCCTCAACCCCCACCCACCTATGCCCCTCCTCCATCCCGAGAGCTCTGCAGGGCTCCTGATAAGCCTGTCGAGACCTCTTGTCGTAGGCCGGATTAATGACTATAAAAAAAAAGAGGCTTACAACCGTGGGAAGCGGAGGTTCCTAATGAGTAGAGGGTGGGGGGGGGCTCAGCTTTGCCTGGGTCTTCAGAGAGAGGCACTGCAGACACCTGAGCTCGGATGTTCCTCCGCCGGGTACGGCACTGGGTTAAGTGCTGGCCAGGGGAGAGATCATAGGTGGAGAATCGCAGATCAGTGCCTGCGACTCGCCGGGCTGCTTGATCTCTCCTTTTCTTTCATCTCTTCTTTCCGTTTGGATTCCCTCTAATCCTCCCCGACACCCCCCCCCCCCCCAGACCAGCTCAGAGCAACCGCCGCATCATCTTCATCCCCCGCTCTTTGTTGTAGTACTGATGGGCCTCTTGTGAATAGCCGCCTTTCCACACATGGGGGCTTCCCCATGCGTGCCTGAGCCAATTGCATTTACACCTATTTTTCAGGGCTAGAGAGAGAGGTGGTGGGGGGGGGAGGGGCTTAAAACAAGCTTAACCACGTAGGAATCCCCAAACTGTTTCGGTGGACTAAAGCCAGGCAAGTGAGGCCGAGGGCGGTGTTCTCACTATAGGCAGTAAGTTGCCCTCAAACCGATTTTCATTAGCAAAATCTAGTTTTTTTTTTTCTCAGTAAGACTTCCTTATCCTGGGGTTTGGAGTTGAGCCATTGGCACGTAATATATATATGTCAGTTATACATCAGTTAGCTAATGTTAAAAACAAGCAACATGTGAGTGCGTGCGTGCGCGCGTGTGTGTGCGTGTGTGTTAGAGAGATTGTGTGTGAGTGTGTGTGTTAGAGAGCATGCGCGTGTGTCTGCAGTAT
>JAOVYW010007328.1:0-10878 GCA_025775045.1 Hiodon tergisus
GTTTCTCCATACAGGAGGCGTCTTGAAGCTGTCATTACCAACAAAGGCTTTTGTACAAAGTATTAAATAAATATCAGAGAGCGTGTTCAATACTTTTTCCCTGTGTTACCAACATCTGGTGAAAATTTCATGTCAGTAGTTCCTTTGGAAATATATTTACTGAGAAAAATGGTGACGTGTTCAATACTTATTTCACCCACTGTATACACTACCCTTAGAAATTTCAGGGTTTTTTTGAAGGAAAAGCAAATGTTTTGTCCATTAAAATAACATCAAGTTGATCAGAAATACAGTAAAGTCATTGTTAATGTTGTAAATGACTACTGTGGCTGGAAATGGCTGATTTTTAATGGAATATCTACATAGGCGTACAGAAGCCCATTATCAGCAACCACCAGTCCTGTGTTCCAATGGCACGTTGTGTTTGCTAATTCAAGTTTATCATTTTAAATGGCAACTTGATCATTAGAAAATCCTTTTGCAATTATGTTAGCACAGCTGAAATCTGTGCTGATTAAAGAAGCAATAAAACTGGCCTTCTTTAAACTAGTTGAGTATCTGGAGCATCAGCAATTATGGGTTCGATTACAGGCTCAAAATGGCCAGAAACAAAGAACTTTCTTCTGAAACTCATTAGTCCATTCTTGTTTTGAGAAATGAAGGCTATTCCATGCGAGAAATAGTCATTTACAACATTAACAATGTCTACACTGTATTTCTGATCAATTTGATTTATTGTATCAGACAAAACATTTCTTTCAAAAATAAGTAAATTTATAAGGGACCCCAAACTATTGAACGGTAGTGTGTATAAATATATATATATATATATATATATATATATATATATATTCAGTTTAAAATAAATTATATATTAAAGGAATATATATTCAGTTTCATGGTATTAACTTGCCTTTTTTTAAAGAATATCACGTTTTGAACTTATAGATAGTGTAAGGCACCTGCTTGTAATGCTTCTCCCAGCCACCAGGTGGCACCAGCTGCTGTAGCTCCATTGGGGTTGCTGCCCATTACGCTTATTGACTTCACCTGTGTTTTGCCCTATTTAAGGTCGCCCATTGCATTCAGTTGTGTTCAGACTTGAGCATACCTTACATGGACTCCCCAAGTGGGATGTGTGAAGGGTGCTGGTGGCTTATGATTTGTTTATTATGTTATCTATTTGGCTTTTCCTTTTTTGTTGTACTTTCTGACTGTCATCTGCAGTGAAGTACTTTTTGCTCAGTTGTTCCAGTCTCCCCGTGTACATTTTCTGCTCATGGGTCCATCTGCTTTCAGTCAGCTTGTATAGCTCAGCAGTAAGAGTGCAGCTCTCTTAACCCAGAGACCTGGGTTTGATTATGGCCTCAGGCAACCCATTACTGAACCGTGGAAGTGGACCCAGCAGACAATCTTGCGCCCTCTTCCAATGTAGATTGTAGCCTTTTTACCCTCTCTGGTCAAGCTACCACCATTCACAGGCATGAGCAGCTCCTTACTGAGATCCTCGGACACTTCAGGGACCAACCCACATCTCAAGCCTCCCCAGTCCTAATCACTCACCCCATGCCAGCTGATCAGCCCACAGACTCTTCTCGACTACGCCCATCAACAGGTCCCCTACATGAGCCAAGTTTGCCTGCCCCAGAGAAGTATGATGGGGAATCCTGTGAGGTGTCGAGGCTTCATCACCCAATGTACTCTGGTCTTGTACTGCAACCCAACAGTTTCCCCCATGGAGAGCAGCAGAGTGGCATACATCATCACTCTTGCCACTGGTAAGGCGCTGGACTGTGGGAGCAGCCATTCTCACTTACTGCCAGCAGCGACCTGTTTATTGCAAAAATGAAGAGTCTTTCATCACCTGACTAGTGGAAGGGAGGTTGACCACCAACTGCTTCAGATCTCTTAAGGGACACGGAGGGTGGCAGAGTTCGCAATCAAGTTCTGCACATTAGCCTCAGAAAGCAGTTGAGACCAATGAGCCCTGGGAGTACATGTTTCATCGTGCCTTGTTCCCAGAATTGAAATATGAACTGGCCTTCTGAGATCCGGCTCCTGATCTAGAGTCCATCAGGGTGGACAACCATATTCGAGAACGCCACGGGGAAGTTAAGAGTCCCAAGTTTTCACCAGGGCCACTGATTCACCTCTTCTCTCCATGAATCTTGAAGAGCCGGTGCAGTTGGGATTTGGCTTGTCCCAGACTTATAGGGACTGGTGCATGAAGGAGAGATACTACCTGTACTGCAGAGAGCCAGCCAACTTCAGATCCAACTGTCCTGAGCTGATGGAAAATGTCAGCTCTTGTCCAAGTAGAGGTGGGCTGGGATGAGACAATCACCTTCCCCTGGCCAGCGGCGTCTGGGGTTTCAATTGATGTTTCACTCCTGGGACAACCAACCTAACAAGCTGTGTACATCACCCCTCAATTTCCTAGTGGGTAGTCGTTAAGAATTTTTCTGATTCATTCACCGGAATTCCCTTTAATTCTTGGCTTCCCTTAGTTAGCCCTTAACCCACAGATCGATTGGACCGCAGGGGTAGTTACTGGTTGGAGTGTTCACTGTTGTCTTTCTGATCAGTCTCCCTGTCATTCTGCTGAGTTTCTGGCAGCACCTCCTGCATCACTCCTGGCCGCTTCTCAGTCGCAGGCTGACCCTCCCGAGCCACCAACCCACGTCACAGAGGTGCTTCCCAAGCTTAAACCAGTGGTTCTCAAGACCCCAGTGGTTTCTCCTGAGCTGTTTCGAGTACCCCCGGAATACGCAGACCTCTAACGTCTTCAGCAAGACCCGAGCAGCCTCTCTGCCGCCCCATAGACCCATGACTGCACTGTTGAACTGCTACCTGGAACCTGCCCACCTTGAGGGAGAATCTTTTCCCTCTCTGATCTGAAAAGAACTGCCATGGAGGAGTATATCAGTGACGCTCTTGACAGCGGGATCAATCTTCCATCGACTTCTCCAACGGGGGCTAGATACTTCTTTGTGGGGAAGGACGGCGGCCTTTGATTACCGTGGTCTGAATTGCATCACTGTAAAGAACCGCTATCTGCTACCACTGATGACTATGGCCTTCAAACTCCTACAAGGTGCAACAATTTTCACTGAACTAGATCTTTGGAACCCCTATCACCTTGTTAGGAGATAACAAGTCCGGGGCTGGAGATCAATTAATTTCATGTCCTCATTTCCTTTCTTGGATTCGTTGTCTCTAGTGGCGGTGGATCCTGGAAAAAAACCTGTGCAGTTCTAAATTGGCCTCAACCCTGCTCCATCAAACAGGTCCAACTTTTTCTGGGTTTCGCCAATTTTTACAGGTTGTTCATTAGGAACTTCAGTTCTATTGTGGAACCCCAAATTGCTCTCAAGAAGATATCAGGACCGTTCATGTGGACCATGAGGGGTAGCCAAGTGTTCGACTGACTCAAGTGGCAGTTCTCTTCTGCATCTATTGCAAAGTTGCCCTTTGTAGTGGAGGTGGATGTCAGGGTAAGATCAGTCTTGTTTCAAGCAAGGAGCTAAAACAAGCACTTACGTGGACTCACCCCAGCAGACAGTTATGACATCGGTGACCAGGAGCCTTTGGCAGTGAGGCTGGCACTCGGAGTGGAAACATTGGTAGGAGGGGGGCTAAACTCCCAATTCTCATCTGGAAGGACCATAAGAATCTCGCTTACATCTGGAATGCCAAGAGATGCCAGGCCTGATGGGCTCTTTAATTGCTTTGACTTTTCCCTTTCGTACTGTTCAAGTTCCAAGAGCTCTAAGCCTGGGGCCCTCTCAAGGCAGACTGACCCATTGGGAATAGAGGTCAGACCTGTGATCTCCAGAGATCTCCAGAGTGGTGGCATTGGTCCAGTGGGGGATCGAGTTGCTGGGCCCTCATGACTGCTGACATCGACCCGACCCTGGTAACGGCCCTCTGGGTTGCCTCTTTGTGCCTAACCTTATGCGTTCTGCTGTGTTGCAGTGGGGCCATGCATCCCTTCTCTCAACACGCCAGGGCCACAAGGACGTTGAAACTCATTGAGAGGAAGTTTTGGTGGCCGAAGATGCAGAAAGACGTCCGGGCTTTCGTCACTGCCTGTGTGTGCGCCCAGAACAATGAACTCGGAACCCATCCTCAAGGCCCCCCCTGGTCCCATATCTCCTTGGACTTTGTTACGAGTCTGCCACGGTCACACGGTAACACTGTCATCCTGGTTGTGGCAGACAGACTTTCTAAGGCCTGTCATCTTCTTCCGTTGCCCAAGCTTCCCACTGCAGATCAGACTGCGGACCTATTTATGCAGCACATCTTCCGAATCCATGGATTTCTCCCAGACTTTGTCTCCGATCGGGGACATCTCCTGCTGCTGGAGGTCGTTTGGCTGCCTCATTGAGGCATCCATTAGCCTGTCCTCTGGGTTCCATCCCCAATCGAATGCCAGACAGAGGGTCAACTAGGAGATCGAGAAGACTCTCAGATGCCTGGTGTCAAACAATACTGCTTGGAACTCGCATTTGATCTCCTGGGTGCCAGTGCATGACATTCTGGATCCAGGTCTCATCAGGGACCTCCACCGGTGTGGCCCAAAGGACAGCTTGGGGAACTTCCAGAGCCGTTCTTAGGGGAGGGGCTCCTGTAAGGCTCTAGCTTGTAATGCCTCTCCCAGCCACCAGTTGCTGTGGGCTCCAGTGGGTTGCTTCCCATTACGTGTCTGGATTTCACCTGTATTTTGCCCTATTTAAGGTAGCATTCAGTTGTGTTCAGTCTTGAGCCTACATTACATGGACTCCCTAAGTGTTGTGAGCGAAGTTCTCCAGTGGTTTATGATTTGTTTCTTATGTTATCTATTGTGGTGAAGCTCAGCTTTCCATTTGGTTATACGTTTTGACTGACATCTGCAGTAAAGAACTTTTTGCTCAGTTATCAGTCTCCCCTCATACATCTTCTGCTCATGGGTCCATCTGCTTTCTGTTAGCTTGCATAGCTCAGTGGTAAGCGCGCAGCCCTCATAACCCCGAAACCTGGGATTGATCATGGCCTCAGACCAGGATCTGTTACAGATAGTGTGCACACTGAGCACGTGTGTGTGTGTGTATAAAGCTTTTAAACGTATTTTTATTTTATCCAGTATTGTTAAAAATATACATAACCTGTTGTAAAGGTGATAATTGGGACAAAGCATTATTTGGTTTATTGCTATTCTTGTGGTTTTCATGTTTCCAAAGTAAAGGGTGATTACAATTTTTGTAAAACATAAATTAAAACACAAAGCATATTTTAAAGAAATTTATGTGAAATTAAACATGGGCTGGGAATTTTTGTGCAATGTCAATTCATTTTTGATTTTGCTGTTATAATGGTCATTGGGATATGCATACACGTATCCTTTTCTTTTAGATACATTTTTGTGTATTGGTTAAATTTATATGGGTTTGTTTTTATTTTTTTTGTCACTGGGACTGTAAATAAATAGTAAATCACATGGCGTACGGTATAGTCGCCATCTAATATAGACAAACAGATTCTAATTGTTAATTTTCCAATGGCAATTTAGAAGACAGGCTCCTTGAGTAGAGGCTCACCTTGTTCACAATATTCCTGCTCTTGTGAATCATTCTGTAATTATATTTGTTATGTGTTTCAGACAAATTCTTTGTTTTCAGTAACATTTGCAATGGCCTTCTGAGATCAATTAAATATCAGCATATTGTTCTTAATAGGAATCCTTTAATGTGCTCATAATTATCCCTTAAACATTAGTTTTGGATTGTTATGGTTTGTCATCCATAGCCTACATGTGCCTAGGCTATATAATTTCTTACAATGGCTAAAAAATAAATATAGTCAGGAAACATTTATTAAACATATTCCTCTCTACTTTGAAAGACAAAATGTCAAAAATTGAATTGGCATAGTATCACTTAAGGTTCCCTCCTGTCTTTTAGAATGAATAATAGTGTAATAGACTTGTTATCTTTTGTGCATGTTCTTGCGATTATGTCAAAATACAAGGACATTCCCAAAAAAGCTGTCAAACAAGGATGGGTGATATCCTTAAGGAATAAACGGAAGACAAGCACTGAATTGAGAGCAGAACTGACAGAAGGGGTCGGGTACTCTATCAATCAACAGTTCTTAAGCAAAACTATATGCTTTAGTAAGAAAAAGGCTAATGCCTGCAATTTACACACTTTCTTATTTATTTTGGAACACAGATACTATTTGAGATAACCAAGCAAAGTTTATGTATAGCCTTGCTTGAAGCCAAAAATTATGTAAACATTTAAATTTAATCTTAGCCAAATACTGATCTTTATCGAACACTTTAAATGAATACATAGAAGAAAACATAGTATTCAGCATATAGTATGTCCCTGCCGCAGCTTGGATGTCAGTTTCATTGAAGCCTCATGAAACTATCTGCCTAGAGAAAAAGTTCCAGCTACTTAGATGAGCTTTGGAAGTTCCTGGATAAAGCGGGCAATGGCATTTCCCAAGATTGTATAACAATTGTATCTTTATTTGGAAAATCATACACACAGTAATCATCAATTGAAACACAGGACCGTGAATGACGCAATTTGTCTGGAGGGAACTCAATGCTTTAAATGTGTCATGACACAAATCAAATCTGAAAACTAACACGGAACTAACTTGAGGCATAAACAACTGACAATGATTAACAGTGTTGTTACAGAGACACCGTAGAAGCTCCAGAACACATGCTCACCACAGGAAATTCCTTACCAACATGAGTGTTTTCCAATCAGTCCAACAGCAGACAACATATCACTGTGTTGTCTCATCATATTCTATAATGTCTAATCTGAGACACGTCATACTACTCAAGACAATTTGAAGCACAGATTGGAGTGTTTCCCAATGCTGATCCTGGTTCCCTTTCAAATAAAAAATATAGCCCATCTCAGCAAAGGAGAGTGTCTCTGTTTTTTAATTACTAGCCTAGGTTTCTGAAGCTTTCACCTTGTAGGAGTGGGACCAGTATACCAAAATTAATGAATCCTCTTCAACCGGGACAGCGAGGCTGAGCTTTACAATGCCATTTATATGCCGCTGATTTCCTTTTTTTCTCAGTAGCAATGGATGTGACTTTTGATCCTTTGTCAAATTGGAAATTTTTTTACCAGTGGGTTATCAAGATAGAAAGAATAGAAGAATAATAGAGCTTCAGCCTTTCAGACTTCAACCCCTAATAATTAGGGATTTAACATACTTTTTTTAAACATACAAGTCTTTCTGGCATTGTAAAAATGCATTATCTGAACAACTAAGTATTTCAAGAAAATTGATTATGCATGTTTATATATTTTATCAAAGTACGCATTAAATAGATAATGCTGAGGCTGGTTTTCAATTAAAAACAAACCTAATTAATTAAGAAGTGGGGGTGGGGGCATGATTGGGAACAGTGCACTAAACAAAGTGACAAGGAACACAATTAGTTGCAGCTACATCCACAACCCTGGTACACTTCCGATGTGCTAAGTGGTCTAAGAGGTCAACAGGAATTAACCTGAGCGGTGATGTACATCTTTGTTTATTTTAGAGTGGAAAAACACATAATATCTGGTGTCTATAGTGCCAATAAATGTAAACGGTTGTAGATAGTATAGGTTGAGATGTTTGACATTCTATTGAAAATCACTCAGATGCCTAGCCATAGTATTCCTTTATATTTTTCTTAAACAATTTTTACATTCCTAAGGTTATGTTATTGGGTTACATCAGAAAATATAGTATTCTGTAGTATATTATGTATGTTTATTTGTATCGTATGTTATCTCCTTTGTAGCATTAGTATTTATTCCCACAGTAGTCGTCATAAAGGCAAGGTAGCTCAGTTTCTTATTGTACATTAACCCCTAAACTACGACCCATTTGTATGTTGCTCTGGATAAGAGCATCTGCTAAATGGGTATAATGTAAATGTAAAATTTTAAAGGTCTTCGTGATACAATCAAGCCACAGTCTTAAACTTTGCTTAAACTTCACCATCTGTTCCCCAATTATTTTTTTACAGTTTTTTTTTTTTTTACTCCTGCCACCGCACATGTGGAGGGTAAAGAAGTACAACTAATTCTAGTCGCCTTTGAGCCACTCACCTCTTTAATCCAGCATCGATAGAGAGGAGAGGCACATCACATGATTTAATATTTTTTTATTAGCTTTTCAGTGATTCCTTATTTTCACGGGGACAATAAATGTCATTGCACACATTATCCCAATTATATCTGTTATGAATTAATATTAATATCCACATTTGATAATACTAAAACCAGACCCAAAAAGAAGTTAATCTGGCCTTTCTCTACAACACCCGCTTATAAGGGACACGTTACCTGAAGCATGAGTTCGCTTGAAAACTAAGTTATCTAATTCTTTCCAGTCTGGAGCAATAACCTTTCAAGCTGATTCTGTCACTCATCCTGTCATGATTGTTTTTGTCATAGCTGTAATTGGAGGAAAACATCTGGGACTTAAAAGATCACAGCTGATGAAAATCTTACTTTCTCTGGACTAGAAAAACAAAATATGCACGACCTAAAGGCATGGTGTGTTTTCTTAGCTGTTTTTCAACTTTTCAACTTTGTTCACCTCTTCCAACATTGTTTCTCAGAGTGAATTCCTACAATACTTTGTACAAAAATAATATAAATAAAAAATATAATAATTCTAAAAGATCATTGTAATTGGATGTCACTAAATGGACAAATGGACACTTTCCTCTACCCTTCTCTAAATACAAAGTTTGTTTAATCTTCATGCTGTTTTCCTACTTAAATTATTTACATCATGTGGTGTTCGTGTAACACCAAATCTACTCTGTTACGGTCTATATTCCACCAGTAAATCTCTTCTGTAGCCTGAGCCAGTAAATGTCTGTTGGGGGTCCCTCTTTTGATGCCACAGCTGCTGACCCAGCCTCTACTGATATCCTTCTGGCTTTACAAAATTTGTCAAATGCAGTACATGAACTGAAGATGAAGATGCAGATGCAATATAATCAATATCACTGCAGCAGAGCTTTTATTAATCTTGAGTGGTCCTGTAAGGAGATGCAAGCAGACAATGTTTTGCTTAGCCTGAAGGTAACATATTTTTAGGATTAATAGGGAAGTACACAACAATTTTATATCCAGAAAGCTTGTTGAATTGGTCTTATTGGAATTATTGCCCATTCTTCCAGAAGAGCATTTGTGGGGTCAGACACTGATGTTGGATGAGAGGGCCTGGCTTGCAATCTCCGTTCTACTTCATCCCAAAGGTGTTCGATAGGGTTAAGGTCAGGGCTCTGTCCGGGCCAGTCAAGTTCTTCCACACCAAACTCATCCAACCATGCCTTTATGGACCTTGCTTTGTGCACTGGGGTACAGTCATGCTGGAACAGAAAAGGGCCTTCCCCAAAGTTATGAAACTATGTCACTATGGGACACCTGTTTTACATGAGGAAGGAATATTCAACAGTATTACCTCAGTGGATGAAATGCTTGATATTTATAAGAAGGCATTAAGAAGAACTCTAGATCTGGTAGCTCCTTTGAGAATTAAAACAATAAAGCATAAAACATTCTCCCCGTAGGTCACTGATTATACGCGGAAGCTCAAGCAGGAATGTCGTAAGCTGGAGCGCAAGTGGCGCACATCCAAATGAAAGGTTTTCCTTATTGCGTGGAAAGACAGTGTTCTTAATTATAAATATGTGTTGGTAACTGCTCGCTCTGCATACTTCTCCAAACTAATTGAGGATAACAAAAACAACCCAAGATTTACTTTTGATACAGTAGCCAAAATAACCAAAACTCAAGGGATAGATATCCTGAGTCTGTATCATAGCAGCAAGGACTTTATGAAGTTCTTCAGTGAGACGATTGAAGAAATTTGAACGGAGATAAGAGCAATCTCATCTGCAGAAGTTTGCTCTGAACCTCCCGTAGAAAGTAATTCCAGAATTAGTTTTGACAGGTTTTCTCCTGTTGAGGGTATTGAAATTGAAGAACTTATCTCTTCATCAAAAACTGTCCACTTGTTTCCTTGATCCAATACCAACAAAGTTGGTGAAAGATATTCTATCAGTATTGTCCAAACCAATGTTAAACATTGTTAACGCGTCTTTAGTATCAGGATATGTCCCTGAGTCTCTCAAGGTAGCGGTAATTTAACCAACTTTAAAGAAACCAAATTTAGATCCACATGTTCTTAAGCACTTTAGACCTGTGTCTAATTTGCCATTTTTGTCTAAAATATTGGAGAAAGTAGTAGCCCAGCAGTTATTGGAATTCCTAAACTCTAATAAAATGTTAGAAACATTTCAGTCAGGTTTTCGAACAGGACATAATACTGAGACAGTACTTGTTAGGGTTGTAAATGATATACTAATGGCATTTGATAATAACTTGGTGTCTGTTCTAGTACTACTTGATTTAAGTGCTGCGTTTGATACTATCGATCACCATATCCTCTTAAAAAGACTTGGGAATAAGAGGGACTGCTCTATCTTGGTTGAGATCATATTTGACATATAGATTTCAGTTTGTTAAAATCGGGGGGAAGACTCATCTGATTTGTTAGGTATGGAGTACCACAAGGTTCGGTGTTAGGCCCCCTTCTATTCTCTTTGTAATGTGGATGACACACAGTTATATCTGTCAGGGAACCCAGGTGAGGATTTTCCGTTGGCTAGATTAGAGCTTTGCATGAAAGATGTAAGAGATTGGATGTCCTCTAATTTCCTGTTGTTGAATTCTGACAAAACAGAAATGATCATCCTGGGCCAAAAATGCCATCGTACAAGGCTCAATGATTATGTGCTGGACTTAGATGGAAAGATGATAGAACAGCATGTATTGGTTAAAGATCTGGGAG
>JAOVYW010007329.1:0-10878 GCA_025775045.1 Hiodon tergisus
ATATATATATATATATATATATATATATATATATATAAATATAAATATATAAATTTTCTCTATTTAAAAAAATGTCCATCATTATCTATTTAAACGGATGTAATATGGAAACAGAATCATCAGAGATGCCTTGTCTTTACCGTTATTTTAACGGTGACCGTGGCCAGCCCAGGAGGCTTGTCCCCTCCACTGTCCAGGGCCTCCACCAGGAAGGTGTAGACTGCCCCGGAGGCGGAGAGATTCTCGAAATCCTGCCCTTGTAACACCGTCAGGATTCCGGTTAGGGGGTGGACAGCAAACAGGTGCCTGGCCTCCTCTGTTCTAATGCGGTACGTGATGTTGGAGTCGAGGTCGGGGTCTGTGGCCTTCGGGGATCAAACAATCACAAGATGCAGCTATGGGTTACCACTGAACACACAATACTTGCAAACTTATTTCGTACATTCATTTTAAATATTTCGAGTAAAGCTTGGTGAGGCAATGAGCGAAAGGGGAAAAGCTGAGCTTCCTCGCCTAAAGCCATGTGAAAACTGGCCCTTTAATTGGGCCAGGGGCATGTCTTAAAAGGAGAGCAGCGAGTCTCCTCTGGGGTACATGGGGAAGAATCCAATTAAATGGGTGAAGCGGTCAGTTTGTGGGATGGCAAACCGTATTCGACAGATGGTGTTTTGGCCACCCCACACTAGACCTACCTGATGAGACACCAATTTTTGCAAAATCCATTGAAACCGTGTCAGTGTCATATCGGGTTTATCTAGTGTGCAGCGTCTTAAGACTTTTCTGTTGGTTTTATAAATTGCAATATTGTGAAAAAAAGCCACTTGGAGTGGCTGGGTCCATGCTTTGAAGGGCAAACAATCCCATTGGAGTACAATATGTACAGAAATATTCAGAGAACTTCATTAAAAAGTAAGCTATAGCTTAGGCAAAGATAACAGACAAAACCGTAACCTGGATTATAAAGCTAACCAACAATGGAATAAAAATTGAACTGTTAAACTAAAAAAAGAAGCTATCTGGAGTAGTAGCATACTTTGAGGTAACAAAGGTCTTAGATCTGGAATTCTCAAAGGAATTGCAATGTACTGTAGACCGATAAAACCTCCTAAGTGTCTTTGCAGGCAAGATCATTCTTTTATTTGCCTGCTATTGCAAGCTATCAACAGGGCTTTTCTCCGCGTGTCACCAGGCACTGAGGACCGGGATTGTCGGTATGGGGGGGGGGGATTAGTGTAGAGTGGCAATGCTGTCAGTGGCTGATGTCAGACCGTTTGAGTGAGATAAATAAGACAGCATTGTTTAGTTTTTTTCCCCATTAAATTCCAAATGCCTTCCTTAGTGCAAATATGCTGTGACGGCAGAATGTTTGTCAAATTTTTCTTTTTAGAGTTTTAATTTAACAGTAAGCCAATATTCATACATAAATATAACCACATAAAATCTTACAGATAAAGTATTGTTCATTAGTATGCATGCTCAAGGAAACCTTCTAGATCAAATAAATATACTGCCAGTTATAAGTGCTACTTTTGGCATATTCAATGGTGACCAACAGGCTCTTGATTCCTGATACAATCCTTTCAATAAGCACAAAAAGACTTAAAATCTGATTTATTAGTGCCGCATTCAAAACAGCCTTGTGTGATTCCGTGTAAAATTTATATTGTCTAAGGATGTTCCCACACTGACTCAGGACTCCATTTAGATCATGGACAAACACGTGGACAGAATGAGGAATGACACTTTTTGGTTTAAAGCATACACTCAGCTGCAGCAGGATGGTCCCCACGGGGCTGTTCTCTGGGAGGTTAACGATGTACGAGGCCTGAGAGAAAATGGGGCTGTTGTCGTTTATGTCCAGAACGCGCACAGCCACCGTGGCAACGGTGCGGCGGGCGTCCGGCGATCCGTCCGAGGCCTCCACGATCAGGTCGTACTGACTTCGGGCCTCGCGGTCCAGGGGCACCTTGGTGAAGATGCTGCCGTTGGCGTTGATGCTGAAAAGTCCGACATGGTTCACTAATCTGTAGCTGACCTGTCCGTTAACCCCTGCATCTGGATCCGTGGCCTGGAACACGATGCAATTCATTATTCAAATAGACAAAAACAGGGAAAGGAACTACAAACACAGGTGTACAAACATACATTTTAAAACAGACACACAAGTTCACAAGAAGTAACAAATAAACTGATGTTCATGGGCAGATATGCAGTTTACAATTATGATAATGATTCCCTGACACTGTGATTCTCAACTCTTCAGGAATATGTTTCTGAATCAAAATGACACCCACACTAACAGTCATTGTAAACCAAATTACATTTTAATAAATAATAATATAATAACTGTGAAACAAAATACATGGAAACAATCTTAAAAAGCCTTTAGGCCAGAAAAGAATACCTAACTCCCTCATGTATTTTAAAACCCATTTGCACACAATGTAAGTATCCAAATGCAGTTTTAATCGTGTCTGATATGTTGCACTTCAGAAATAATAAAGGAGGGGACACATCTGAATTTCAGTTTGGGTATACGTTTGTTCGACCTGAAACTGAACTTTATATCTCTGCTCAGAATAGCGCAAGCAGCCTTTGGCTCCAGAAAAATATAATCCAACCCCATTCGTTTGACTTTCTGAAAAAAAAAAAACACGGTGCGTAAATTCCTTTCGCAAATGAACACTCAAATATGGTAAAATCTAAATTATTTAAATCAATTCTGGAAAAAAAAGTGCGCTTCTTATTGAGGAAAAATATATTTTTCAACAGAAAAACATTTTTTTTTTGCAGCTTTAGCCTGCTTATCATAATACCCATTTGGAATAAAATGCGTGATTTCCATAGAAGTGTATATTTCCATTGTAGTATAAAAGCTGAAATAGAAATCACAGACTGTGCTCATGGAAATTTTGATAAATAATATTAATTTACTTCAGCAGGAAATATGCACCCCTACCCAACCCTATGATGCCATCCCTTTACTCTGAACTCACAGAAAACAAATATTTTTTGCAGTGGTTTAAGGATTTTTTTTTTTTTAATCAGGCACTAAAGGGAATTGGAGATTCTAATGAAAACATTAATCTTCTCCGAGATCAATTAAAAGTTAATTAAAATGTTGAATAAAATCTGGGGCAGTAAACTAGGGCCTGTTCAATTAACAATCCCACTGTGAAACAACACGCAGAGATACAAAGAAAGCAATCATTTCTGGTCACTTGTCTTGCAGCTTATTCAGTATATCTGTTAACAGATATTTCGTGTGAATAAACAAAACAATGTGCATACAAATGATAGGCTATTGATAATATTAGCAGGATTAGGTTCAGGATACAGGAATACGTCTTTGTAATATGGGAGTCCTTTTTACCCATTTGAACTGCCATTTAAGAAAAATAAACATTTTCATCTAATTATGCAGATGATCCATTTGATATATTTTAGACTAGCTAGAATAATTCATATTGTTTCATATAATTTCGTCAAAACTTTTAGCTGGCCTTTGGCTCTCATAGCTTTTGAATTACAATAATATATAAAGTTAAGCATACAGTAAGAAAAAGCTCCATGGTTTTTGTTTAGGCCATACATTAGTGAATGATATTTAATGGGTTCTAGATCATTTTACAAATGTTTACTGAATATGGGAAAGTTACTAATTTAAGTGTACATTTATGCCGAGATTCAATGCCTTTGCGGTAATTATTTGTGAGAGTATAAGTGCTATAAAAGCAATTATTTCCATTATCTTTAGAGGTATATCATGCAGAAAATTATAGATGTGCATTTAAACTAGCACAAATATTTCAGCTAGCAAACACTAAAAGAAGTACAGATATTCCAAAACAAGGGAGAGGGGAAAAAAAACAACTAAACACCGAGAGAACAGAAGAGACGGAATTCAAACATGAACATCAAAAAAAAAAAATGTAAATAAAATAATAACCATTCAGCTACCTCCTTATAACTGCTTTGCAATTCAAACTCAAATGCCAACCAATAGAACAAGTTCAGATTCTTCAGATGGGCATCAATAATGAAAGCTTTAAATGTGTCTGAAAAGAACTTCCAGGCCACCAGTCAGCATTCAAGCACTCTCAAAAGACCTTCCCATCCATCACCCCCGATTATTCCTCTGATAACCACAGCCTTATTAATGTATAACACTAATTAAAAGCAGCTAGCAGCTTAAACAGCTGAATAAAGCTTCTCATTACAGCCTACCCCTTAAGGTGACAAATTATTCAAATCATTCCCACTTTGTTAGAATACTATAAGCAAGCATGTGAGTAGGGGGTATTGGGGTACTGTGAATGTATAAGGCAGGGTTACAACACCAGTGCTTGACCAGTGGATTCATACCGTGGGCTAATACAGGGTCTCTCATACCATGTGGAACCAAATCGCCCTGCACTGGAAACGGCACTGGAAATGGGAAGAACTCACCTTCACTTGACCCACAAAAGCGTTCGCCTGTTCCTCTGTGACGGTGAAGTTTTTCGTCAGGAACGGGTCGAAGACAGGTTCATTGTCATTGACATCAGTGACGACTATGTTCACAGTGGCTGTGGAAGTCTAGAGTGAAAAGAAAATCAAACATACACCATATCATGCAGAGAACTGAGGCCAAGAGTTTACATCATCGTAGGTTTTATTAAATATTAAGCAGAAAGAAAAAATATTGGTCTCATCTGGTAGCAGCTCTAGTTAAGGAGTAGGCAGAATGTATTATTGTACTGGTGTATTTGAATAACTTCAACATATGCTACGTCTGAACACTGTAAGTTAACTGTTTGTGATACGTTTATCAATTTCAATGCACATTATGGCAACAATAACAACCAAATAGAATTAAAACATAGTGAAATCAACATCCATTATTACAGTTCATAGTAAAACAAGGTTAGATGTCCAAACCCACATTTTATGATACTGAATATTTCCCCCCCTTGTACTTACACATATTAATATTTAAGCCTCAACATACCCTTTAAGGTGAATACCATGAGCAGGCTATATTGTAGAATCCCCCATTATATACTTATATAATTTTATAAGTAAATAATTATATATAATATGTTTTTTTCTACCCCATCTACCGCAAAGTATAAATATGATTATACAAAACACATTTAGTGTGCGTGTGTAAGATAAAAAAAATGTTTCTAAATTGACCCAAGACAATTCTTCATTCTTCAAGCATACATTAAATTGATGACCTTAGGAGGTGATAAGGGCTTGGTACCTTAACAGAAACGGTTACATTCTGGGTTTATCATTCCTGTATAAAACACATTGGGCCATTTGAAACAGAAAAGATCAATATTTAATCACAAATCACAAATACAGACCAAAGTACTCTTGCATGTACCAACTGCATATGAATTTTAAAGTTGTAGCTTGACTGCAAATCCGGTTCATTCATGCACCTTTTCCTTCATACAAATTGTCTATAGACTCCATTCTGTGTATATTTAGAAAGAAATACGTCTTTTCTTGGTTGGGTCCAGATGCCATCTTGAAGAAAAGATTCTAGTGCGAAATGTGCAGGGTTTACACGGATGCTTCAATTGGATTATTACCATAATGTTTAACTGATTTAAACCGGAAAGCACATCTTTCAAGACCAATAAAGTGCACAAAAATATTTTGCCACAAATTATTATTATCTTGTTTTCACATGTGCACCAAAAATAGCAGAGTAGAAACACTGAACCGTTTGTGGGCAATACTCAGTTTGGGACTAGGGAGAGGAAGGTGTTTGATCTGTGTCTGTTTAGAATGTTGTCTGATCATGAGACCCGTTTCTGTGCAGCAGTCTTACCCCATGTGGCTTGCCGTCTGAGGCCGTGACAGTCAGGTTGTACCGGTCTGTGCTCTCCCTATCAAGGGTCTTCCCCAGGATCAAAATCCCAGAACTATGAGGATTTTTAAAAAAAAGCACAATTAACAAAAAACCTGAGTTTTTAATAATTACATCAGCTAAAAATGTATTTTGTCCTCGTGACAACATTTGTAATGGTCTTCATGACTTCAAAGTTTTGAAGGAATATAGAATTCGGCAGCATATTAAAAAATAAATTAATATATAAATATGTATCTCCAAGCATGAATTAATATAACTATTCTTTTTCATTTCGATTACACTTTTTAAAATGAAATCTCGGAAAGTAATGTTTTCACATGGTTTTAAATGTCAATTACTAATGTCAATGTTAATTTAGACACTAATGAAAAATCTAATGGCCCACACAAATAAAATGATATCCTGTTTACAAAGATAGACAGAAACATATGAAAAGTGTTGGATATCTCATTTACACAGCAATTGGTGGCAAAAAACAGAAGACTTTGACAGGGCATTCCATTACTGGAGGAATTTACCACATATTCCTTCCTGTTCTTTCATTGATATTTACACCTGAAAGTATTCTTATAACATAATGGAAATCATTGTACCTGATTATTTAATCAGATATACAGTTCTAAGTGCAACCTACCAAAAAAAGAAAAATATATATATATTGTTATATTGAGTCTTTCCATCACGGCTAGGATTTGCATTTGACGTATTTATCACCTGCAGAATAGGAAGCATGACACATGTAGAATAGCTTGAGTGCTACTAATTACCTTACAGTATGTATACAGTTCTGGTCAACATTATTGGCACCCTTGGCATTTTTTGAATATCATGTACAATATCTTATAAATAAGAAATAAATGGTGTATCAGAATGTGTATCATCAGAATATTTTAACAGGATGCCCAAACTTATTCAACAAAACAAGATGCCTTTTCAACTTGCATGTAGTGATTTCAAAGAAGAAACATAAAATATGACCTGGACAGCATTAAAGGCACCCTTCCCTAATATTTGGTTGCACAACCTTTGGCTACAATGACAGCCTCCAAACGTTTCTTGCAGCCATCTATGGCAGATTTCAGCTCTCTCCAAAGATTTTCAATCGAATTTTGCCCTTTTCAGCCGTTCAGTTGTGTTTTTGGATGTGTGCTTTGGGTCCTTATCCTGCAGGAGGACCCATGATCTTTGACCCAAACCTAGTTCTTACACTGGGTAACAGATTTCGCTCTAAAATGCCTTGGTAATCCTCTGATTTCATGATTCCTTTAATACGTTCAAGGCCTCCAGTACCAGAGGCAGCAAAGCAGCCCCACAACATCACGGATCCTCCACCATGTTTAACTGTAGGTAGGGTGTTCTTTTCCTTATAAGCTTCATTTCATTACCTATAAACAAATTGCTGGTCTGCTTTGTCAAAGAGTTCACTTTTGGTTTAATCTATCCATAGAACATTTTCCCAGAAGGATTGTGGTTTGCCTAGGTAAATTTGGCCTTTCGCCCATAAAGCCTTTCTTGGTTTATTGTGCGGCGTATGGTACAGGTTGAAACCATCACTCCAGATTGCTCCAGATCAGCCTTAAGCTCTTTGGATTTTTTACGTGGTGTTTTTTCCACAGTTTGCACCAACCTTCGAAGACTTTTCTCATTGATTTTCCTCTTTTTACCACGCCCCAGGAGGTTCTTGACAGTTCCATGAGTATCAAACTTCTTAATAACATTGTAAACTGTTGAAACAGGGACGCCAAGATCTGACAATTTGACAATCTGACAATCACAGGCGAGTCTCATTTCTAATTTACCACAGGTGAGTCTAATCTAGTTCTTTTTTTCAAACTGATTTGTATTCCTCAAAAGGGTGCCAATAATCAATGTCATGGCAATGTTTCCATTTTTATACTTTTTCCTCCTATTTCATTTTTATACTTGTTTTATCCTGTGCGGCTCTATATCAAACACATGAGCGTATATAGACCATAGCTGTTTAACTACACACTTTTTTTCAGGAGATATTGTACATGATGTACTTCAAATTCTGGGGTGCCAGTGATGTTGACCATAACTGTATTTATGTGCCTAAAAGTATAATCCTGCCAGGGGTAATGAGGGAAACGAGCACCAGCACCTCCAGGGAATGACTGTGTTATACCGAGTGGCGCTGTACCTTCAGACGCATGTACTGCCCACTGCAACCCAATCTCTGGGCAGTTGGGAACAGAATAAACAATTTTCCCATGGAAGGGGGTGGTTTCATAAGCCAGGGATCAAGAGCGACCTCCATCGGCGATGTATGGCGTGCCCTGAATGCCAAAAAAGATAGTTCTGTGGCTATGCCAAAAGCACCGTTGTGCCCTCTACCCATGATCGAGAGAATTGGGATGGATAAAATGGCCTACTGTGAACGGTTAACACCATTTTTAATGGTGCCCCTGCAAACCTCCAAAGACACATGGACAGGCTACACACCAAAAACGCCTGGTATCTAAATGTCATCATCATCTTCAGTAATATGCCACAGCTACTGTGCTTTTTTAGAGAAACCCCTGAGGAGTTCACGGAATAGCTCTCCAACCCGTGGCCTCTTTGTCTCACTCCCAAACCGTGCACTTGCAGCATGTTACAATAAGTTAAAGTCATTACAATACAAGTTCAATACAAAACCTTTGTGCGTTTTATGCTTGCCCCCCCCCCTTTTTCTTACAGCCAATACAGGATCAGGACAGTAAAATGGAAGCTTTACTCAATTATTATGGGAGAGTAAATCTAACTTAGATTCTGCAACTGCCCTGTGGCATTTAAAAAGAGGGATTCTCACATTGAGACAGTATCTGTTGAATTCTAGGATCTACACCTAAAATCGAATCCAGGAGTGGCACACACATTAAACAATGGTTTAGTATTCAGTACAGTCTTGACTGAGTTACTATCCATATGTTCTGTATTCCCTAGAAATTTGTCAGGCGCATATCAGACTGCTCTCCTTGAATATAATGATCTTATTCTAAGTTAAAATTTAAGTTCTTATTTCGGCGATCACAGGGGCATGGCATCAATTGTGCAAAAGTCCTCGGCACGGGGGTGGGGTTCACCACAAGGTGCAAACCATTAATAAGCCTCAAGAATAGAAAGGCCAAAGTAGACTTTGCCAAAAAACATCTAAAAAAGCCAGCCCAGTTCTAGCAGTTGGGAACAGAATTCCCAGCATTCTTTGGACAGATGAAACTAAGATCAACCTGTACCAGAATGATGGGAAGAAAAAAGTATGGAGAAGGCCTGGAACGGCTCATGAGCCAAAGCATACCACTTCATCTGTAAAACACGGTGGAGGCAGTGTGATGGCATGGGCATGCATGGCTTCCAATGGCACTGGGTCACTAGTGTTTATTGATGATGTGACAGAAGACAGAAGCAGCCGGATGAATTCTGAAGTGTATAGGGGTATATTTCTGCTCAGATTCAGCCAAATTCAGCAAAGTTGACAATGACCCAAAACATACTGTGAAAGCAACCCAGGAGTTTTTTAACCCAAAGAAGTGGAATATTCTGCAATAGCCGAGTCAAATTACCTGATCTCAACTCGATCGAGCATGCATTTCACTTGCTGAAGACATAACTTAAGGCAGAAAGACCCACAAACAAACAACAACTGAAGACAGCTGCAGTAAAGGCCAGGCAAAGAATCAAGGAGGAAATCCAGTGTTTGGTGATGTCCATGCGTTCCAGACTTCAAGCAGTCAGTATGGCAGTCAAGTATTAAAAATGAACAGTTTATTTATGATTGTGTTAATTTGTCCAATTACATTTGAGCCCCTGAAATAAGGGTACTGTGTATGAAAATGGTTGCAATTCCTAAACGTTTCATTCAATATTTTTGTTCAACCCCTTGAATTATAGCTGAAAGTCTACACTTTAATTGCATCTCAGTTGTTTTATTTCCATTGTGGGGGTGTACAGAGCCAAAATTATGAAAATTGTGTCAGTGTCCAAATCTGACGGTATACATACATATATATATAAACATATATAAAATTAACAATCTATTGCGTGAAAAAAAAACAGTCAAATATGTGGGGGGCATGCCCTTAATCGATTAATCTTGTGCTGAACATTTCCATGCTTTCCACTCACTCTCACCGACTTGCATCCCAGGTGTATTGGTTTATTTAAGGGAAAGCACGTGGCGCAGACATGTTCACATTTTCACATCTTGTTTTCAACCCCCTTGGTACGAGTGCAGCAGCAGAGGAAGATCCTGTGTTTTTGAAGACGCCTATCTCTCTCAGCTCCCCATGTGTATCAATGGGTCGAACAAGGTGGATTTTCCATGTGTCTGCAGCTGTGAGAAGATTGCGCTCTAAACATCAAAATGACTTTACAATTATGAGTCACGCTATTATCTACTAATACATAAACTGTAACATATTTTTTTTAAAGAGGACTTAAAATCCTGTACCTTACGCAAGGCAGCCAGGTGGAAGGGCAGAAACAAACCTTAGCGAGCAAGGTAGCACACTTTTGTGGTCCATCCATTCTTCCTTCCCATGCTTATTATCAGTTAACTTAAGCAAGTGTTTCCTTACAGATCACAGATTGCTCTGAATAATAATCATAATGATAAGCATAAGTATTCCATGTATGTCAATGAAAATGCTGGCACTGTGTTGTTATGCGGGTGTAAAAAACAAAACACCAATGTGATATTCAGCACAAAATGTGTTTAAAAAAAAACACGCACATCCCATCAAATTGTTAAAAACCGAGTCAAGAGACTAGAGGTATGCTGAGAGGATATTTTAATAATCGACACAAATATTATAATTTGTGTCGATTTAAAAAGTCATTTGTTGATCATGATTACCTGGAAGATTACCTGGATAGTTAAGTAAATAATCTTAATTATCCCAGTTCAAAAAGAAACCAATATTCTTTCATATTATTGTGAAGCTAATGTGCCAAACAAACCAAGTATATTCTTTCTACGGGGGAACCGGGGGGGGGGGGGGACAGAAATT
>JAOVYW010007330.1:0-10877 GCA_025775045.1 Hiodon tergisus
ACCCTCTCTGTACTCACAGGCCTCAGGCCTCACCGTCTCTGTACTCACAGGCCTCAGGCCTCATTGTCTCTGCCCTCACCCTCTCTGTACTCACAGGCCTCAGGCCTCACTGTCTCTGCCCTCGCCCTCTCTGTACTCTGGTTCTGGTCTCATGTCAGAGCTAACCACTGAGTCCACAAACCCAACCCACCATGTCCACAACCAGTAAGGTCCTGCTGTTTTTAAGGCATTGTTAGAGACAGCAGAGAGAAAGAGAGACGCAGTGGGTGGATCAGTGAATGGTAAGGTATGTGCCACTGGATTGCTTGGGTTTTTCTTGAAGTACTGCAATGCACATTATTAAGGGAGACCAGCATAGCTTACAAATTTTCCAAGAGACACTTGGAGCAACAAAATTTACTGGAGCAACATACAGTCATGCGTGTAAAGGCAGTAATAGAGATCAAATTCAATTTACATTCAACGTGCCTCGCAGCCTCGCAACCTCGCAGCGTCACAGCCTCGCAGCCTCGCAGCCATGCGTGTGTGACATCCTGGCACTGTGTGCCGGGAGAGCAGTTACGTATTCCTTAACCCCATTTCACCTATCATGCTGAGCCGTCCGAAGGCTCGGAGCTAGAGAAAGCGGCTTACTCCCTCAACAAGAAGCAGAAGATTGTTCGGCTGGTGGGCCAGTGGGCACTCCTGTACGGCCCCCTCCTGAAGGACGACCCCCCTGTCCTGGAGTTCCTGGAGGTGGGCGATAGATCGGAACACATTTTAGAGAACCCGCGCGAGGTTATCGCGCATGGTCGTTAATTTATATTTTAAAAAGTGCTGACTCACGCTGTGCCTGTCTCCTGGACGCGCTCTCTGGCCGCGCACCGCGACAGAAGCTGAAGGGGGAGGTGATGAGCGACTCACGGCTCTCCAGCATGCTGAAGGAACAGCTACGGGACCGGAGGAGGACCAGAGTGTGAGTGACAGAGAACGGGTGGAGCAGACTCCCGAACATTCTAACACACTGCAAACATAGACATGCCATCATGCCATCATAATCACAGGACATTAATCAGACACATGACATTGCACTGTACCGATTCACCATCAGTTAATCCATTTTTTTCTATAATCATTCTATTTCAGGCTTGACAATGGATACCAATCACTAACTAAGGTCAGTGAGTTACTTTTTTATATGAGAAACATGCATACTCAGGAGCCACCTCTGATGTAAAAGCCTTGGGCTCGTTTGGAGACAGAACCGGAACTTCTGGTTAAACTAGAACGGTGTCTCCCTACTTACTATGTCATATCTGCAAATGACACAATAATATATCAAATAAAATGTATCAAGGTCCCCAAAATCCTTATGGTATACATCTTTTTTATTATTAAATTGAATCCCTTGACCATGCCTTGTCATATATTTGTTTTTATCTTAACAAATCACTCAGCGTCAACAGCTTGGAAAATATTTACTGAGCACTGAACATATATTAATCCTGTTTGTACATATAAATTGTACATCGGTCTGGACAAGAATGTCTCCTCAATAGATCACGTGTAAAATAATATTTACTATTCTCACGTGGGAACGTTTGGTATGCAGATGGAGTGCAGTGTCACATATGTAGACAGGATTGGACCGATCGCTCATTTTCATTGTCTCCATGGTGTGATTGAAGAGAATTCATTTAATATACTTTTTTTTTTAGCTAGACAGATCCTTCTCTGACATTTTTTTTTCTGACAGGTCAACCAAAACTTTGACTGGTTTTCCAATAATGAGGACCCAATAGGGAGATGTCAGCCAATCAAGGCACAGGACAAAGGTCTGACATCCGCTTAGTGCTTCATTCTCTATTGTTGTGAATCCTGGCACTTACAGAATTTTCTATGTGACTTGAATTAAGACTGGATGCTTGGTATCAATTTGTTTTAATCTGAGGTCCTCCTGGTCTTCGTCTTCCTTCCTTCGCAGTTTTGTATGAGATCTTCCGGCCCAACCACATGTCAGTCACTCTAATGCTCCCGGTGAACACTTCCGTTAAAGACCTGATGTCTTCGTTGGTGAATCCCGGAGGAGACCATGTCCTGGTCAAGATGAACTCCGCTGGAGGTTGGCACCTTTCCTTTCCCATGTGGGACTAGACACCCAAGGGGGTGAAAAGCAATAGTCAATGCTCAAATTTACACAACTGTGCAAAAGTCTCAGAACAAGGGTCTCAAACACTTAGTGTCTAATACCTTGTTTCCACGGCTTTGGTTTCCATGTAACGTCATTAAAGCATGTCACGCTGTCCACATGAAGTCGAAATCCATGTAGAAACCAAAGCGATGCAATGCCTATAATGGTGAACATGGTAATAACTTCATGTTATGTTATATATTTAATGGTGTTTTCAATGTTTTGCAACATTATACCATTTCAGAAGAAATATATAAATTCACAGCGTTGGGCACCATCACTTTTTTTTCCGATGCCAGCACATCTTTATATTTGCGGTACTTGATTGTATGCCTTCCTGACGGCAGCGTTTAGTTGTTTCATTTATTAACATTCTAAATTTGTGAACCTCCCAGAGTTTATTTAACCAACTTGTTGTGCTATTACATAGCTTCGCGCACGACCAAGCCCTGGCACGGCTCGGTTTGGCACTGACACGCCATGGCGCAGTGCCAACACGCCACGGCTCGGTTTGGCACTGACACGCGATGGCTCAGTTTGGCACTGACACACCATGGATTTTCTTCAGTGAAAAACCACCTTCAGTGGTTTGCTAAGGGCGGGTGACTGAGCGTGCCCTGCATGTTTCAGACAGGGCCCAGCTGAAACTGGACGCGTCGGCCGTCTTCACCTCACTGGGACTCAACGAGAGGCTGTTCCTCTGCACTTCCTCTCAAGTCGAGGAGCTGGTACGACTTCCTGTTGACCCTGCAGGACTTTCCTTTCAGTGCACGGGGCCCGGAATTCAAACAACTTTGATACATTTCGGCCTACAAAGACAGTGCTGATTTACGTAATAATTTCGGTCAAACACACAACAATGTGGACAGTCTAGTAATAACGATCCAAGCAGGTACGGCTCTATCCGGGAAGAGCAAGTGAGTTGAGATTGGGGGTTTTTTTTGTGGAATGAGCATGAACATCATGGACATGCCGGATTCAAAAGGGTTTGACAAGTAATATGGGGTGTTTCCGTCAACACAGACCCCACTGAAGGAGCAGCTGGGCCTGGAGCAGGGAACCATGGACTCTCTGGAGCTGATGAGCTCCAAGGACATCGCCACCCAGCTTACCAACTACGACTGGGAGATGTTCGGGGCCATGCATGAGGTGAGGGCAACCGATCCAGATGAGCCAGACGCAAGTCAAGTCAGACGATGCACAGAGAACAGGCCACAGTCGCATTCAAAGGCATTCCTTCTCTGGAACAGGGCATCTGATAAGCAATGCTTCTGTATCTGATGGTTGAGGCGATGACACCAACAGGGGGGTCGCTACTTCCCGTGCTTTACTTGCCATAGATTCCCTGTGCCACTGCCCAACCCACGAGTTTGATATTTTTTTTTGTAATTGCTGAATTGGCCAGTGCTTTACAGATAAAAATCCCCCGGTTGACTTCCGCTGTTCAAATCTTAACTGAAGTGCTTTGCTAAATTTTGAAGTAAAACTGTTAGCAATGTGGACAGTGGCCTCTCGTGGCGCTCTTCAACTCAAGCGAATAAATCATTGTTTCCAGAGCAGCGCCAATAAAAGTTCTCTCAACCAGGGGCTCCAGGTTGCTGAGTTAGTAAAGGCACTCCAAAGAACAAGGGTTCGAATGGAGACGGCCACAGTTGTTCTCGGCTCCAGGGGATAAGCAACCCCAGAAACCTAGTAGTGACGTCAGCAGGGGTTAAATGAGGAATGGCTCAAAGGCGGGTGGGTCTGAGGAGCTGATTCAGTCACACTTCCACATTCTCCCCATAGTTTGCTCCTGGGGTTAGTGCCAGTGAGCCAAGATACAAGTACAGCTGGTGTTTCCGAATTTGGGAAACGTCTTCCCCCTCCTCCTCTTCCCCTCCAACTCTCAGGTGGAGCTGGTCTACTACATCTTTGGGCGGCAGAAGTTCCCGGGTGCCACCACAGCGAACCTGGAGCGTTTCATGAGGCGGTTCAACGAGGTGCAGTACTGGGTGGTGACGGAGCTGTGTCTGTGTGGAGACCTGATGAAGCGCGCCGCGCTGCTGAAAAAGTTCATCAAGATAGCGATTGTGTGAGTCCCGCCAGGCACCCCTCTCTCGTTCAGGGCCAAACCAACAGTTTGCATACATAGCACAAATACTCGTTGTCCGTTTGCCTCGACAAATAGTTTACTCACGTGTTTTACCTTTCAAAACTGAAAAGCTGAAAGTGGAAAAAAAGTGGCTGAAAAGTATTATTTGAACAGTGTTCAAGATGACTTTTAAAGGTAAATTGAAAATGTCAGCATAAAACAGGGTCTGTGTGAACAATTCGATGACATATGCTTTATTCAAATGATAAATAAGGCGCTCTCACTTTTCAGACTAACCCAAATTTGATTCACTCAAAAAAAAGAAAGAAAAAAGTCTCCGCTGTCTCCTTTCAGCCTGAAAGAGCAAAAGAATCTCAACTCCTTCTTTTCTGTGATGTTCGGTCTGAGCAACAGCGCAGTGCAGCGGCTGTCCAAGACATGGGAGGTAAGGGTTCGAGGGGCGGAGAGTGGAGCGGTCTGTTGCCACACAGAATGCACGTTCTCCTAAAGATCAACCATATTTTCAGTGCCATTGACAGTGTAAAATCTCTGTTCTACCATCTGAACAAGGTCTTTCCTTTGCAAAAAGCACTGATTTAGGAAACAGGGATGCTAGGACTTTGTGGGTTTGTGGAATTCCCTCAACTCTGATTCTCAGATTTTTGTATCTTGTCTAACAGAGAGTGCCAAGCAAGACAAAGAGGATCTACTGTACTTACGAAAGAATGATGGCAAGTCATATAAACTGAATATACATTTATACCACGTTTTTTAATATGCGCACATGCACCAGTTGATGTATTCCCAAAATGAATTATACCACACTGTAGAAGAACATTTCTTGTTGAAATTGTTGTGTTGTCGTAAAAGAAACTGACTGACCTGCAATGGCTAAAAAGCATGGCGTGTGTATGTGTTTGTGTGTGAATGTCAGGACCCCTCTCGCAATCACAGAGCATACAGGCTTGCCGTAGCCAAATTAAGTTCACCGTACGTCCCTTTCATGCCTCTTCTACTGAAAGGTAAGAGATATACATAGTTAACAAATCCGTATTTTCCGATCAGATTCAAAGCGCTGTATTGTTGTGAATGAAGTTGTATTTATGATGTACACAAAATCCCCATTTAAAAATCAAAACAAAAGAGATGCGGTTTTAAGGGGAAACAGTTTTATTGTGTCATGAATTAAAACATTGTTGTGTTTTAATTAGTTTTTTTTAAATGATATTATTCTTCTGGAACAGCTTGCAGAGGGACATCAGAGACAGTGAAACTTAAAGCGCGGATGGCAATCAATATCCGTTGTTTTTATTTATATATAAAAACAATTATTTATTTTATATATATTACCTTATCATTTTTATATTAATTTATAATTTGATAGGACTCATTTTTATATGTGCCTACTGTTTTGTACAATGGATGATAAACTTCCTTGTTGTGTGTTTTTCGAGATATGTACTATTTTTAAGGGACATGTAAGACACCATTGCAACGACCAGTTAAGGGTTTCCTCTCTAGGTGGCGACATTGCCCGCTTCTCTTTGCAGTTGCTACTTAAGCACTCTAGAGCAAATCAAATTACTCCCCCCTCCAATATTTAAAGTTGCGTTTTGTCATATTGATCCACATGTGACAATTAAGGGTGTTTTAACAGAGTGCGAAATCCCTTTCATTTATCAACATACATAGGACTTACTCAAACCACGATTCTGTCTCTGGATTTCTTTCCAGCTGACGCTGTTATGTTGACCTAGTCACGCCTGTGTGACTTCCTGCTATGTAGGATTAAAACACACCGGCGGTATGACTTAGCTGATAACAAGCATCATAAGAATTTGTTATTGCCCCTCAATCAGAAGGTACAGACAACATTTATGGCCAACTTAAATAATCCATTAAAGCTAATTCCAGACGTAATTTTCCCTGAATACGCTACACCATACTAGTACCTAGCATTAGGCTCCCCCAGTACTCCATATACTATGCCCTTCGTGGTCCCCGTTTTCTCATCTCTGTACTTCTGTCCCCTTTATTTGCACAGACATGACTTTTATTCACGAGGGCAACAAGAACTACAATGAAAACCTTGTCAATTTTGAGAAAATGGTAAGTGACGTAGGGAACTGATGCTCGGGCATTTGAAAGTCAACCAGTAGTAGTGGCAGTAGTGAACTGAGTGGTGGTTCACAAGCTAGCAACCTGATCAAGTATTTCATTGTAATTCTTCGAAACAGAGAACTTCTCTCGGGTGTTTTGGCATCCACTTTGCGCTGTCAATACGCTCTGAAGTGTTAGTGTCAGCACACACTAAAAATAAATCCCTGGTGAATAACTAGAGTTAAACCGTCATTGTTCCCAGCTTTAACTTTGACCGCTAGCCCCTGCGCTGGCTTCAATTTTCTGACACTATGACAGAGTGACGATTACATGTAAAACTCTGTGGTCGACACGCGTAAAAAGAATCTGTGAATTACTAGCTGCCGAATGTTAAGCATCTGTATGTCAACCACGAGTGCCAACAACGTGCATAAGATTTCTGCTTCTTCATTTCTAAACCCACAGCGCATGATTGCCAAGACCGTGAAGATAGTGCGAGCGTGCCGGAGTCAACCTTATGGTATTCACGACCTCTAGGCTTTTGTGTTCTGCATTGTTGCTCTATATAATATGCATGATTTTACCACAAAGTCAGAAGTCATGGAGAAGCCAGCACTAAGGGCTCATAGTAAAAAATGAGCTGAGGCATCTGGATTTTTGCATTGTTCGACCACAAAGTATTCATACCTTAAATGCTAGTCAGGTGTTGCATGACTCCTTTATCATGTTCCCGAGCTATGAGAAAACTGTCGTAATACCACATTTTACCACACCAGACAACATCTTTTTGTAGAGACCCAAGCATTCCAGCATTCCCTACAACAATGCCACCCTCCCCACAGCTTTGTGCAAGCTAACCTGTGTTTCATGTGCGTCTTCTCTCTGACAGTTCCTGCATCCCCACAGAAGGGCTTGACAGACCGCATGTTTCTGGATCCACCTCCTGTACGGATGTCTACTTGTGAGTAACGCTGCCCCCTGCTGGTCTTTCGGTTAGCTATTCCTGTGGTTCTACATACTCTTTTTGGGGTCAGCCTATACATCGCGTTTTTAAAATTTCTTTATAATTAGGTGGAATTGAAAGTCTCACTTTGATCTTAGTTTAATGTTGCACGTTAGTAATGAATTAATAACATGTACTGGGCCTTTAGGCCTCTACTTGTTATTTATTGACCAACTTATCCTGATGAACTTATTATTATCCTGATAACAAGTTTTATATTAGCTAAAAAGGCACCAGCATTTGGAATTGCCTTTTTTTGTGTGTGTGTTTTTCACCTCAATTTGGAACCTCCAATTGTGCCAATGCTTCTCGGCTTACCGTGGAAGGCAAAGAAGTAGTATGGGAATCGGCTTCGAGCCAGCTATATCATTACGTAATGCAGGTTACACAATCCGCACAAGAGGTTCATGACGGACCGGCGGAAAGAGGGGCACGTCCCTCTCGGCCACGCTCCCACCAGGGGCCACCCCATTTTGCCATCATTAGCCAGTTACAGTTCGCTGGCTTTGCTGTGATTTTTTTTTTAATTCACCGCCCAAGCTTTTCCAATTGCGCTTTGCCGCTGTGCTATCACAAATTGCAGAGGAAATTTGTATTTGTTTTATGATCATGCCAATCGGGAAGCCACATGGTCTTTTTAACTAAAAAAAAACCCACAGCTGTAACATATCAGTCATTAAAAAATGGCATACAATTAAAAAGGTCAGTTAACATCTCAATCAAACTTGATTGACAGGAACAATGAGCTATAAAAATACATTTTTAAAAAGGGGCTCTGTAATCTAAAACCACAGCATTTTCATTATTGTAAACTTGAAGGGAAAACAGTACATCTCTCCCCTTTCCCTCAGGTTCAGAGCAGTCTCTCTCGATGCGCAGCCCCACCACTGTCAGCCAGTACGTGCAGAACCTCAGGGTGATCGACAACCAGCGCAAGCTGACACAGCTGTCCAGGGAAGTGGAACGCTAAAATCGGAAAAATCGACCACCGTTTTTCTGCCAAGGCGCCCAACATTGCCAGTAAGGAAGTCCAGCGCTGTGTGCTACCAGTCCCCCCTCAGGCCCGAGCTCGTGTCCCTCGGCGCAACAGACTCTTCAAAGCTTCGGGAGAGGGGCAGGGGATCTCTGGAACTGAAAACCTTGCCTGGTGATGGGTTGCTTCTCCAAACGCCCAACAGCTTTACAGAGGCCCGGTGAACAAGCTGAAAGACTCTCGACACCTTAATGGACATTTGCATTCTCTGTGACCGCTCGCTCTGCTGAACATACAAGACTTTGCATCAGTATATATTGGGCACAATCAAGCTGGCAGGATAGCCCAGCCATAGTGTATTTTGACAGCACGCCTGTTGGCCTCATCACTTTAATGTACTGTGTGGGAGGGAAAAGTTATAGATTAGCGGGAAAGGAAATCCCTTATGGGTCAATCAATATTGTTGCCTGACAATATATAAACTGTGTAAAGCATATTTCAGTATGTGAAAAAGTTTTATTTTTCTAAATAAATTATTTTTAAAAAACGTATTGTGCTTGAAAAAAAGAAACGAACTATGTGGATTGGTGTCTGCGACATTGGTGCTGTGTGAGTGGTTGTCTGTGTCCCCGGTCCTGTGATGGACTGGTGTGCCATCCAGGGGGTTCACTGCTTTGCGCCCCATACCTGCGGGGTTCTGGTGCCCCACGACCCTGATTTAGATTAGCGGCTTCAGGAAATGGATGGACGGAGGAAGCACTCAGGTTGCTTCTTGTAGCATTGAATTGACACAACGTGGATAAAAAAAGATACATTGACAAATCAGAAAAACGATATAACTGAGGAATATGCGCATTGAAAAGTCCTACAGAAATCACACGTTTAAATGTAAAATGTTTCTCAAACACATTACTTCTATTTTATAGCGATCAGAGGCCTCTGCTCCCATTTTTTCAAGGGGCTGCCTCTACTACCTCTTCCCAATTTGAGAGCAGCTTCCTTGAGGCTGATCACCACCATCTCCAGCCTTTTGTCACCACTCACAGGATCAATCTCTCAATCGCCCTCTCTGAGCATTCGGAGACACACTCTGGAAACCCACACCACCATACTGGGATTCTGTCACATTCCCAGCAGGCAAACGGAGACCATAAAGATCCTCAGTCTGGTTTTTCCTATAGGTGCTTCAATTCGTCTTTGTGGATCCCAGGCACATATTGTCCTGCATATCCACCCCACCCCAGACACTGCCCCCGCTTATACATACACTCTCTGATTTTGGCACGCTGTCCCCCCCGGAGATGAACCACGCTCTTGAGCGCTGGAACAAGGAGCCCGATTTGGCCCTCTCCAAGGGGGACTGCTGTGATCTTAGACTCTGTCATCCCCTTGCCTGGCACAGCTGGGAGAGGTCCTCTCCGGGTCATGGGTCAGGGCGCTTGAGGCCAAGCTGCTCTCTGAAACCCCCTGAGGGGCTGGACAGCTGCTCGAGCGTAGTCCTTGTGGAGCAGGTCTTGTTCTCAGAGCCCTGCAGGTCAGGTCCTTCTCCCACAAGAGGTGTGGACACGCTCGTGCGCCTCAGTGAACTCGCCATCTGATCTCCAACCTGGAAGAGATCCGGCACAGGGGATTTCCCTGGGGGTGGAAGATTTCAGCTGTATTTTGGAGCCTTGTAGAGAAGAACTGAACCTGTCCTGTGGCTGCTGCTCAAGCTTCTCAAAAACTGAGCCTCTGCTGTCGACATTTGTGGTGGAGCCAGAGATCTTCTGCACCCCACTAAGTAGTCTGGGCTCCAGCCCTGACCTCCTGCAAACCAACGGGAGAGAGACCTCAGTGTACAAGAGCCTGTGTGACGTTTGGCTGGAGCTTGTGTAGCGAAGTTCCTGGGAACCACAATCCCCTGTGTCCACTCTGCTTCCTGATTGCTTGCTCAAACGGCCCAGGCCATGAGAAAAGTTGGATGCGACTTGTTTGAGGAAAACATCCATAATGGTGTGGAGAATGGTGGTGGATATGGCCTGGTCTCTGTGTGTGGAGCATGCCACAGCCCTGAACCCTGGAACCAGCTCCTTCTGTCTCAGGTGCCATGTTCTGCCTCAGCCACATAAAGAGACCCATCAACTCTACTCTTTCTCTCTATGAATGATGAAGAACAAATACCCTACCCTTTCTGAACCACATACTACATTAACCATTTCTCCTACTCTGAATTTTTAAAAAATAATATTCAAATGAAGAACAAGAAGTGACTTGGTTGACTTCAGATATGATAACATATTTATGCCAGGGTAAGCAATTAAAATTCAACCGCATGAACATCAATTCCAAAAAAAAAAACCATTCCCTTATCTTACTTTTGTCTTATATATCACTCCTTCACAAGGGGAAGTGGTGTGTTCTTCTAACTCATTGGGTAGTGGTTAAACTGAGTTTTTAGTGTTTGGACTGAGCCGTTGGATAGCCCATTTACCAACGCAAAACACACAGAACATCAGAAGGCAGGTTTACCTACAGTAATGAAGAACTAATGACATCTGGCAGCAGGAGCAGAACAGTGACC
>JAOVYW010007331.1:0-10877 GCA_025775045.1 Hiodon tergisus
TCTTTCCACTGCCTGTTCTGCCTTTGTTAAGGCGGTCGTAAGTGCATGTGCGAAATAAAGAGCATTACTTCCTGTAAATCGGTGTCAGATTCTTTGTCCGAACCCCGAAAAAGTAGTAGCATTTTAAAAACGCTACACTATGAATATGTAATTTTACTGTTTTAAGCCATATAAACGCACTTATAATTCAGAACCAGAATAAATTGCATAAAAAAATTTTAACACGCAGCAATAACTTATCATAATTGACATTTACTATACTGTTCACCAAATTATAAAGTTAATGTATAGAACGAAAACAGCTATGCTAAGTATCATGAAGAATTGGTAACGCTCTGAAGCTAGCTTAGCAACTATCGTCACTTCAGTGTCCCTAAGCAGCCTTTATAATTCACCAAACTTAACATAGTTCAAGTCCTCATCAGCTGTCACTCCAGAATCTGATGATGTATTCGTTTTAGCACACTTTATTCTTGACAAGCGCCAAAGTTTTCACAGAAAGTTTTTTTGCATCAACTCTGCCGCACACACACACTGGTTGGATCGATCCATTTTCCTCATCCATTTCGGGTGCTGCTTCGCGGAGGGCGCTGACTGGATGAAAACTCAGCTTCGCATCGGTCCTTTCTTAATTCCGCTTTGACTGAATTTGGCTTTTCAATATTGATTGAGATTGTTCCAGTTTGACTTCATAATACTAGTGTCCCACAGTAAAGTAAATTATGAAACGTAAGAAAATCTATGTCTCGACATTACACAATACAACACAATACACAATGTAACTGATGACACCTGCAGATCAATCAGTTTTCCTGGGCTTGTCTTTGTGTTATATTATCAGAGGCAATTCAGGGGAAGAATCAGTTACAGGAGAATATCATTTGAAATATGCTCAGGTAAATAAATAAATAAATTAATTAATTAAAAAAATAATAATAATTGGAATGCAAAATAAAAAGCTTAAAGCCTTCTTTTTAGTTAAAGACTTGAGAATGTTTGTATCAGTACCTAGTTTTTCATAAAGGATCCACCATCGAACCAGTGAAGCTGAAAGTGATGGTACAACTTCTATCATAACATAGCTCTATTTTGTGTTGCACTCCTTAACCTTCTTACCTTTATATACGGGATTTATCTTAAAGTATTACCTAAAACGTCCTTAGGATCTAGCAGAGCATGAAATGGAGTTTGCTATACTAAGCAATGGGCCAAGATTCTACTAGAATAGGACTCTTCAGATTTGAAGCAGTATAGATGTCATGCTTGTATGCTTACATTGCATAATGTTTCCATTTGACGGCATTCCAAAGGAGAAGTCAGGATTGCATGTAATTGCCCAAACAAATTTACTTTGTTGCATTTTTCTCCATTTCTAATTTCACAGAGGTTTGATCACATTATTTGCGTATTTTTCTTTTCCCCCCAAAAGGCCTTTCAGTTTACGGTTCTACCTGGAAGACTGATGATGTACTGAATATACATAAATGCACCTTATTTCTTATTGTACCTCAGTCCATATATCCATATCAGCTATCTGGCAGCAAAATGATGAATCTGCACAAGCACATGGACATTAGGATTCAATCGACTGTGCAACACTATTGTTATAGAATTTTAGTAAAATCCTTTACCAACATTTCCTCAGCAAAAATTCTGCCATATGTACGGCTATCAATGTGTAAGATGCGAAAGTGTAATGCAACACTGCTTTTCATTTCTGATCCCATCTGTCTGACACCTTCACATATTTAAAATCTCTAATTTGGGTCTATGTGCAGTCCGTAAAATAATAATAATAAGAGACATGAAGAATATATATAGAGGAGTGTGTCAAACCACGAAATAACAGAGGTATAACGGCCACTGTTTCATAAATCTTGTTTAACGGTAGGCGAGCAGAGTTCACCGCTTTTTATTTGCCAGTATTCCATTTTGCCTGCAGAGGCTATTCGTGAAAGGTTATTGAGGAAGTTGGGTTTTCCTTCTTTGATTTCTGTTTTATCCCTCCAGAGAGCATGATTTAATGGTTTATAAGTATATTGGATAAATGTACACTGCACCAATTCATTCAACTATATATTTATTCATCCCGGAACCAGATCTAACCGTATTAGGCAATCAGAATCAAATGGGAAATTGTAATGCAATCATATCCCACACAATGAATTACCTTTAATGCAATGTTTTTGATTTTACTAGTTATAATAAAAGGAATGTGGCACTTACACACAGCTGTTACATATATAGTATTATTTAATATTGATAAATATATAGTTCACCTGTAACAATACAAGTAACCATGATTGGGGACTATTACTGTTTTCCACGCCCAAGCAATTAGAATATTAACATAGCATACTCTGGACAGTTCCAATTCTAACAGACAGCAGAAGGTTCCTCTTACTTGACAACAAATGCGAAGCATGATGAGTATTGGATTATAAGGAGGTAGAATAAATAAAACAGAAACCCTGAAAGCAGCTGAGATTTAACAAATCAAATGTTTGTGTTTGTGTGTGTTGCTTTCACAATGTTACATTGTTTCAGATTTGGTTCAGCTGTGGAACAATATATGTTTCTATTTGCCAAGAGCATGTTTTGAGCTGACCATATCTCTCTCAATTTGAGGGGGATGTGTAAAGCAATGCAGGGGCAATGCAAGCAAAAATGTTTGTCAACATGTATTTTGTTCAATTTCTTTATTTCTTTATTATTATTTTATTTTTCTTCATGTGTTCTTTCTTACCTTTCCAGTTTGTTTACATTCGCTGCAGTAGAGTTTGGTTGACAGGTTGATTGTTACAGAGAACTGTACCTTTAAAACATCTATAGCGGAATGGAATGGGATGAATGGAATGAACGAGAAAATGTATGGACTGATAGTATACATTTAAATTAATAGGATTAGGATACAGTGTTTTATAAAGTAAATATTAACTAATGTTAGATAGACAGATAGATAGATAGATACTTTATTTATCCCTATGGGGAAATTGCGGAGTTTGTCATATTTATAGGTAGAATTGTAGACTAAGACACTTGTTCCCTTAGAGGGAAGGGTCTCTGATCCTGATGGGAGGGGTTTCTTACAGGATGACAATGCCCCCATCCACAGGGCACGAGGAGTCAGATTTCAACCAATTTAACACCTATGGGAGAGTTTGGACAGTGCTCTCTATCACCGTCATCAAATCACCAAATGCGGGAATATCTTTTCGAAGAATGGTTTACTGTCCCTCCAGTAAAGTTCCAAAAAGTCTTTCGACAACTTTTCGACAACTTAGAAGAAAAAGTTTTGTGCGGTAATTTTCCACTCACCCATACACACCGATTCGTGATAGACTGTTCTGGAAGGGCTTGATTTGGCTTGATATTTTTCAAGAAATTACTTGTGATTCAAGCAGCCGATTTGGGCTCAAGTCTTGTCTTTCCGAATCTACTAATGGTTATGCAGAGCTACTCTTGAGAGTCCACATAGTTTTCCAAGTGTAGATGGTCCACTGCATTCAACTTTCCTACAGAAACCTGCAGATAATTTCTATTTCTCATGTTAAAATAGCTATGGTAATTTACATTGTATCTGCATTCTTCTTGATTGAGAAAAACAAAAGTCTCAGAGACATTTCAGTAAAATTAATTATCTTAACAAAGAATTAGTTGTGTTTTGGATGATTTTCTAATTAAACATGCATCTTGCTAAGGGAAGATTTAGGGCTTAATTAAACTTGTCTTTTATGGTCACAAGCTAAGAGAGAAACATAACCTCTGGTGCATGTAATATACCGTGCCCTCCATAATTATTCAGACAGTTAAGTCAAAATTGCTATTTTAAAAGAAATAGCCAGAAATAAAAGTGGAAATTCTATACTTTTGCCTCATTTTAATCTTTTAACCGTATTCATCGTTTCACCTTGCGTGTATAGCAAAAATAGCAAATGTTACTTAACTGCCCCAATACTTATGGAGGGCACTGTAATTTAAGTAGCAGTACTTCCAAATCTTCGGTGTACATCTAAAGGAAATTGGTCTACAACTTTGTTAAAAATTTGAATTTGTTCTGGTATTTAATTTGATACATCTGTTGTTTTTTGCTAATGTACCATTTCCACAGTTATAGCACTGAAAATTATTAGTTGGATGATTCAGTCTTCTGTGGGAGTTAGAGTGCTGAAAGGTGACAGCGTATATCCCACTTTTCCACAGTCTGTTTAAAGAGGTCTTTAAACACATATCTTCCTGTGCATATAGCTGAAAATGTATTTATGCTTATGTTGCACAATTTTTTGTTGTTCCTCTGGGCTAAGGCAATACTCTTATACTTTTATACAGTTAACAGCTTGCTGCCACAGCGTGATACCCAAATGTTGCCGTGAGAATCAATTTCCATAAAAGACAATGGGCACATAATAATTACTGTAATTTTTGCACTGTCGTTTAAAAAAAAAAAAGTTCTGCTGGTGGTTTTAGAATTACAGGTAAATTTTCCCCTGAGCACCAGAATCTGTGTTATGTCTATAGCCTTCAATTTTGCTCTTTATTTTTGTTCAATTCCTCCTTTGCTGCTCCTGTACGTTCCCTCACCTCAGCCCACTGCTTTGTGAGCTTAGGTCTCTCCTCTGCATCAATCGGTCTTGTCTCTGTTGAAGCGCCAACTTTTTTTACAAGAGCTGCAGGAAAAACAGGACTCCTGCGATGACAAAGTAGTATGTATTGCCATTTCCTCAAATGATGTATTCACACAGAGACAGCTGTGACTCACACCACACACTTGATTCTAAGCTTGAGGTATCTCTCTCTGTTTCCCGGTGGTTTAATACCTCAAAAATAAAGATATCGGCTGAAAACGCATAAGCAAGCATTCACTCTATTGAGTTTATTCACAGAGGATGAATACTAATGGTTATTATAATCATTATTCAATTGATTCAATTCAATAACTTATTCAATAATGCTCTTGTAAAAACACCTCTGACCGAAAACTAAAAATAACCTTGCCAGTTGGCTTATAATTGTTTGTTATTTTCTGCTATTGGAGTGTGAATCTCATTAAGGTGAAGCAGTAAGGAACTGAGCAGTATGGGTGAGAGAAGTCTGAATTTTTTTCTTTATTTTTACTCTTGGAAGGTTTGAGAATATAGCTATTTTCTGCTGTCCTGGACTGCTGCTCTAAGTTGCCTGAACCACATGTTATTTTACCAGGTATGACCAGGATAACTCCCATGACTGATACCTTTTTTATCGATATGCGGCAAGTTAAGGACCTGCTGGTGAAAGTGAATAAAAAAGAGAAGGATAAAAAAGAAGAAGATGAAAAAAACACATCTGCCAGATTGTCTTGGCATGCTTAGCAGGCCAATATTAGAATCCTAAAACAAATTACAGCAATTTAACCAAGTTTCTTTTTAAGCCAAGTAAAGATTTTTTTTCTGACTTCATCCACATCCTTTTTCTTCTGAATTGATTTTAAGTGTTAGACCAAACAAACAACTTCATAATTGATTCGGTTCTCTCAGAAGTTAGCTTCAGCGTGTGTTATGTGGGGGAGGTGGGACAAAAAAAGAAAACATTGATTTTAAGAGGAAAAAAAATTGATATAGGCAAACCCCTCTGCGCCTCTCAGCAGGAGCGGTACAACCACAGCGTACTAATAAAGAAAGAGCTAATTTTTCATTAGCAAGTGCAGCAATCTTCCCTACCTGTGCGCTGCTTCACTGAAAACCCAACCTGCAAGCTATGGACGGGAGGTTGTTTTTTATGGTTAAGTCAATAGGGAGTCAGGGAGGATCAGGTGAGGTGAAGAACATTCCGGAACAAAAGATCACGCAGAGTCAGCTGAAACGTTCATCCAGTTGGAAAACAGTCAGTAATCTATCCAAACCAAAAAGAACAAAGAACAGCAAAAATAAATATATAAAAATAAAGTGGGCTTTAGAAGGACAAGGGTGTCTGAGGAGGAAGGATTGACAAATGGGCCAGCTTGGAGAAAGGGTATGGAGCTGGAAATATGTCAGTTTGACTGAACACTCTAAATACCTGACAATTGGCATCTCTCTCCTCGGTTCTGAAGGCAAAGTCAGAGCCATGAAAGAGCAATGATTTTGATGACAAGGTTCGCCATTGGTTCAATCTCCCACTCGCGTCGGGTATCAGAGTGCTGTGGCTCTCCTTGAAAGAATAAATACATATATACCTGCTTGTTAAAGTGGGAGTGAGTACTGGGCATATTACATTGTCAATTTATAAGCTTTGCATATGCACGGAAGCAATCAAAAGTTAAGTGCATACTGATATGGCATCATTAGTTCATATATCTCACATTAGGATATTCACATGCTGGTAATTGAAAACATATTTCCAAATGGTGTGGAGTAATCAATAGGAGGGTTGTTTTGCATTTTGAGGGTAATGGATATCTCATTGGCCTGTCGATGAGGATAATGAATAGAGCAATTAAAGACACAATTTGCCAGATAAGCACAGTTCATCAGTTGAACGTTATTAAAAGAAGTTGTACCGTGGGAATTACAGAACTGTTAGATGGGTTTAAAACATGAGTCAAATTCGTTGCTACTGTAGTTAATCTCCCCAGGTTTAAGTTTGCTCCCTCGGGTCTACACGCAGTGTCCATCTCACTTCATGCAAGGGGGTTTATTGTTGCTAAGTATCCACAGCTACATAATGTACACCTTTAATATTGGCTGGATATTTGCTGAAGCAATTAATTTTAAATGCCTTGCTCAAGGGCAGAACAGTTGTGCTGCAATTTTAAACCAGCAACATTTTGGCCACAGGTGATTACTTATTTATTATATCAGCAGATGCTCTCACCTAGAAAAACTTGCATGGCTTGCAATGTTATCCATTTATACAGCTCAAGATGCACTGAGGCAATTTGGATGCCTTACAAGCGACATTTAGTTGAGATTTGTAGAAAAGATTTTATCATCTTTTTTTCACAGACTACCAGAATTTGTAATTCGTAAAGATGAAGAGCTGTTCATACCAGTCTTTCGAACAAAAGCTATTACAGGGTTCCCTAGCCAGCTTGTTTGTAAGATGAAAGCAGCATTTAATATTAATATTTGAGTTAAGGGTTAGGAGCTCTCTGTTCATGATCTACATATTCCATCTTAAACAATAAAAGCCCATAAAATACATTTAATTTATCAAAAATGTTTACATGAAAAAGGCCTCCAGTAAGAGTATTCATGGATATATCTTCTGACTTCTTTATCTATCATTTTTAGATGGTTAAGAAGTAAACAATATAAATGTGCTTGTTCTTGCAAGATATCCCAATTACTGATCAAAATAAGTAATTAATAAAAAAAAAAAGTTAATTTATTATCATTTGAAACATTCACAGGCAAAACTTCATTTTTCCTTTTAACTGCAAACTGAATAGTTTTCCCAAAATATTAAACTGAGAAGTAAGCACACATCTGTGGATTAACTAAGGTGCAGGAACAAAGCCAGATTTTGTACATTAATTCCAGACGCAGGGTGTCCACTATCATGTTTGTCTGGATGGCTTTATGGTAATTTCAAGTAGAGGTGTGTAATGTGTATTGGCTGACTAATTGGTGATGTTCGACACAGGATTAGGCAGTGCTTATCCCGCTTTTCTCACTTGATGGGATTAGTTACAGGCCCTGAGGTGCACTGCGAAATTATTACATAGAATCAATTTACTTCATGCAACGGGATGATATTGCAGCTCTATACCCATGGCGATCCAGGCCAGGAAGTAATGTTTATAGCAGCTACAGAAAGGTGGGAAAAACCGGCAGCAAATAAGGAAACACATATAATTCCATCCTATACTGCCCTGTTAAGAATCACTTTGAAATGAAAAATTTCATCCTCCGTGCTGTCACAATGATTTTAATAGAAAAGATAAATCCATCATTATTATTACTTAAATATACGTATTCTCTAATGTATTCAAAAGGCCTGTTTGTTTCAGAAACGAATAATCATGACCCACAACCTTGAGATTTGCCTCTAAAATCTCTGCAAGGTTTGTGAGTAGTTGTTTTTTGTGCTGTTGACAAGTAATATACAAACCGTTCAGTGTGAGTTCAGCCCAGTGAATTAGCCCTCTCCGATAGGTCATGCCTCCCGGGCCCCTTGATTGGCAGGACACAGAAGCCTGCCCTCTCATTCCATGCCTCACTGACTCATGCGGGAAAATCACTCTCTGGGACAAACTGGTATCAAAACAATGAAAAGCATTTTACTTCGTGTCATCTGTGTGCCAGTCTGCCATTTCCTAATTCCCAAATCTCTGCAACGCTGCTCTGATTTTAAGCGGAGCGGACGTGTACGCTGGCTGCCCCTGCCAGGCCTAGAGTGAATAATGCTGTACTAAACTTTGTCTGTTCATTGCGCAAACACAAAGTGACTGAGTCTGGATTTGTTGTCCAGTCATGTAGGGGCTTTCATCCTTAATCCGTCACGTGATTTTACCACCTACAAAGACCTTTTACAACCCATGTCCATGCAAGAAAGCCAAAGCACACTTCATTGGGATCAAGATTGGTTTTCAATCCTCCGTGCTTTGTAATTCATCATTAAATTTATACTATGAACATCTAAAGTTGTCCAGGTAAAAGCCAGTGAGAGTAATCCAATCCGGCCTGTAAGCAAAACGAGACAAAAAAAGACAATTCATAAATTGTTGTGTTGTTACAAGAAATACAGAACACATTTGGAAGCTTGAGTCCAAAAGCACCCTAAGATATTTTGTTGCACAATTAAATTAAACCTTTTTTTCCTTTTAAAAGGTGATCTTGACATTCATAGGAAAATGGCAAGGCAAAGCCAGAGATTATTATCAATGCGACACACAGATCAAAATTATTGTCCACCATCTGTGTAGACAACTACTCTTTAAAAGGTAATAATACTGACAAAAAATGACTTTTCTGTTTACAGAGATATTATCAGACATATTTAAATATGATTTTCAGCAATTACTAGTAGCAGAGTTTATATCAAAGATTTTAATGCATAACACATTATTCAGGATGATGAACAATTGAATTGATTTCCCAATTTTATTGTGAATTTATCTTAACATATTACAGCACAAATGAACCTTCTGAGGGCCTCCGAAGTGGCTCAGTGGGTAAATGCATTCACTGTAAAGCAGACTGAGCTCTATGAACTTGAAGTCACAGCTTCAAATGTAGTTAACATAATTTGCCAGTTGTGACTGGGAGAGCACAGCAGGCGCATAGCTCTGCCCTGGCTGAGGTGGGTAAAATCAGGCTTGTCAGGCTCCTGCAGGTTTGCACTAAAATAACGAAATAACAGCTGCACAAATGTGTTTTTCCTTTTGGCAGGCTATTTTGAGGCAACAACAGACAAATGTCATATTGAATATGTCAAAGATGAATTGTCCTAAAATAAAAATGGCCATTTTTTAACAATAAAGAAAAAATTGGTTTGTCTGAGAGCGCTTTTCAAAATGCGTTTTAAAAACTTTTTGCATATTCCTTTCAATTAGCAATCAAAAAGACGCCTGGGTGGAACCTGCCCTATTTTCTCAGGAAACTCAGACACTCTCCTGAGAGAAGCATTACTCAGTCCCCCATTACATGCTTGAACAAAGCCAGGTGCTCTCTCTTTGCAAACATAGACTTTTCTGCCAAATTGAGACCACATACTATTTCTCATATTCATTTGAGAGTTAATTTCTTAGCAGTAAAAATAAATAATATTTATGTTACATGAAGGTTGTGGCTGCAGTTTATCTTGTTCACCTCTTTAATTATAAATGATCCTGAGGTGGTCACAGCGCATTTTGTACATATCCAGATTTATTTATTTTATTCAGGTCTTTAAAATACATTGTAATTAAACGTTTTATACAATTAAACCAATATTTAGTGCTTCTTTATTTGTTTGATGTGCAAGGTCAAGTGTTTGTGTACTTTGGTTAACAATCAGGCCTGATTTAGGCCAGCCCAGCATATTATAAATATGGCTAACTATCAAGCTGGCCCTTACTATCAAGTTGTCAAGTTGAGTGAAGTTGTTAGTACAAAATTTCTAGATGCATATCATGTCACAATCAAAATAATTTCCTGAAGACCTGAAAAGGTTACAAAGCCTTTGCTAAGGCTCTGTGGCTGCACTAAACCACTATCAATGGCATATTGTCCAAATAGACAAGGTTTTGGTCAGTTCTAAATCTTCCAAGGAGTGGCCATCCTGCCAAAATCTCTCCAAGAACCAGGTGTAAAATTATGGTTTGTGAATGGTTGCTGTGTCAGGATCTGGATGCCCTGCAATAAGTGAAGAAAACCTTGAATTGTGTTCCGTATCAGATAATTCCACAGGAAAATGTCAAGCCATCCATCCAGGACCTTGAAACTGAAGCATAGTCGGTTCAGGCAGCAAGACAAAGATCTGAAATGCACAAGCATCAGAATGGTTTAAGAACAAGAAATTTGGAGCTCTAGTCAAAGTTCAGACCTTAACCCCATTGAGATGTTTTGGCTGGACTTGAAAAAAGCATTTCATGCTCAAACCCCTTCAAATGTATATGGAGCTGTGAAAGACCAATCAAATACTCCAGAAAGCGTTTGGTTGCTGTAATTGCTGCTAAAGGAGGAATACTAGTTATTACTATATACTACAGTGTACTGTCTATTGTAAGTCTTGGTTTTGAGTCTGACTTTTTTGCTACATGCCTCTATATTCGTATTACATTAGCTAATCGTTGTATATGTTTTGATGATGAGTAACTTCAACAGGAAGTTCAACAAAATTAAACAGAAATCACATTTTTATCTGTTGTAGGGTATTAAACCTAGGTATAGACCTATGATCTCACTGCAAACCACAATATTAAAACAGAGATAGTGTGT
>JAOVYW010007335.1:0-10874 GCA_025775045.1 Hiodon tergisus
TATCATTATGAATTTGATATGCCTATATATATATATATATATATATATAAAAAATATAAGTGGAGGGAAACCATGTCCAAAGAGAAGACTGATCTGTCAGGCCCTGTCAGTTCTGAGATCAATATAGGGTCAATACGTTGCTTAAACCATAGTAAAGGCATCAATTACAAGCAATGCTAACAGATCCTGAGACTGTGATAGCCTGCGCAGTGCATTAATATTCTTTGCTTGTTTCTGCAGTGAGCAGAAAGGAGCTGGGTAGGGCCTGCCTCCATTGAGAGAAATCAATGCATGCTTATTCCCAGTTTTGAACATAAAGCAGAGTAAGGAAATAAAAGCCAATCCCATCTTGCCCTCACGGAAGATGAGGTGCGCATGCTCAGACACAGAAACCCCCCCACCCCGCTGCAGCCACAAGCCCAATGCAATGACGATGATGCAGCAAATCACTGGCAGAAAAGGCCCTTCTTCCAGTTCTCTGCTCAGCCCTGCTTGCTGCAGCAGAGTCAGCTTTGCCAGGTCACAGGGACAAGGAAAATATTTTATCTCTGGTTTTTAGATTTTTACCACTATTGTTACTATTATAGTAAAGTAGTAGTATTTTATGTTATAATTAGGCTATGTAGTCACATGACCTGTCCCAATAACTACACAATTAGCTGTGTACCTGAATAATTAAATATTGTTTCAAGAGTAAACACTAAAGCTTAAAGACAATTTAATCAAGAGATTTATGGAAAAAAAAAATAATTTTAATAGGGAACAATACAGTTTGTCTTAATTCAATAGACGGCTCTGTTCTGAGATACTGACGACAGTGCGGTGCCTTTACGGGAGCGTGAAGTATTAGTGTTTCGATAATTGGTTACAACATGCCTTTCTAGATGCGGGAATAAGTCTCCATATATGTGTTATAGTTTGGAGTTAATCATTCATTGCCAGTGAATTTCATTGTCATTTTCAATTTATGGGGATGCTATAACTTTTTTGTTCTACTGGAAAAGAAGAGCCAGAAATGTGATAATCTTAGTGAGAACACTGAGCAAGATTTAAGCCAAAGGCCTGATATTTTCATGTCATATTCACATGTCTCCTCTAACAAATGTTTTGTTATTCTTAAATTCAAATGTTTTGGGAAAAATGGTAGCTCAGCATAGGTTTCAACTACTCAACTTTTCAACTAAGTTCTAGGTACCTGACCCTTATCAGGTTATTCTGTAAATGTACAACTGAACTGGTCTTACCATAACAAATAAAGCCAGCAGTGTGGTGCAACACTCTTGTTGATATTTCAATATGGGACAGCATATTTTAAGTTGCTGCTATTTTTAATGCTGTCTCCAAAAGTAAGAATATTGTTGCGAACTGTGCCGACTGGTGTAAATATAGCTTTATTAGTATTTGTTAAAAATACTCACCCATACTGGTCCTTAGCCCTAACAATGTATAATTTTCTGGATTGATTCAGGACAAAACCTCTCAGAAGTTCACCTGTCCAGTACATGGCGGTGTAAATGGATCTCTGTGGCTAGCGTAATTGCTCTCTGTTGGAATTTTAAGTAGGGGGGGAAAAAAGTATCAAAAAGAGGTCAGATGATGAAATTCCAGGTCCCTGGTGCTGCTCAGGAGGATGCCAACTTGGCAGATGAAGTGCTGGCTTGAGAGAAAACCCACTGTAGGGGTGTGGAGAGGGCAGAGACAGAAAGTACGCCACCATTAAAAAGTATTTACATTTTTTCAGTCTTTTACAAAGATTGTTCCGCAAGATGCCGTCTGGCTTAGTTCCAGACTACTACTGGCTGATCGTGTCCTGGAGGTAGAAATACCAAGTAGAATGTCCATCATGATGACTGAAATAAAAGCTTCCATAGAATTGGGAAGAGTAGAACATTTGGTCAGATCAGATTCTATTGGCCTAAATATATTGTCAAAATTATTACTGGAATTTCAATATAGAGAGGGATAGATGCCAACACCCAGGTATTTAAATGGCCAATCCCAAACCTGGCACTTCAAGACATGCTACAAAACATTTTACAGTTTGGGCCACCACTCTGGGCCAGGTGAGCTTATTCAATTTATGAAATTCTCACACAGCAAGCTTTTAAACAGTCACAAGAACTATCATCTGTTATAGGCAGGTAAGGCAGCATTATAATTGATTTGTGATAACAGTATGCCAATAGTTTTTTTTTGCAATGCAATTTTTAAAAATGGATTTTAAAACACATTCCAACAGTAAATTAATCAACTGTGGGCTGTTCTGACACCAGGGAATAAACAACCCTGTGATATAACAAATAAGCCCTTTAATTCTACTGAATGCAACAATGGGCACGACATTTAGGCATAGGAAACCTTCCTGGCATTTTAGCTGAATGATGAAGCTACACATTTAGAGTCATACAGCATTAAGTATACGATCTGATAAACAGGCTCATATACATGCAGATAAACATTCTCTGATAACCCAGGTGTTAAATCATTCTGACACATGCTTCCTTTTTTAATCACATATAATATGCTATTACTGTTAAGAAGTCCTCCTAGTCCTGATTGCTTGATAAAAACCTCACTGTCATTTACTCCTTAAATATATTTTTAGAATATAATTTAGGATTCCCACAAATATGAGAAAAGGAAGAAAAAAAGTTAAATAGTGTTTCAAAACCCTAAAAAAACAAAAGCATTAAAATCCAATCCAATCAATGGAACAGTTTTTGAATTTTGCTTACAGTATTGTTAAATACTGTTTGGTAAGCATTTGTTCATTATGATCATTACCTAGTTTTCAGTAGATTAGTTTTTTCATTTAGCCTGAACACTTCTGAAACTTCCACTTAATATTATTTTCAAATGAGCTGATCTTGATAGTTTTTTCATACGATAATACTCAGTTAGGATGTCATTGGTTTGTGCATTGTCTACAATGTCTGGGTGTATTCTTACTGATGAATAGAAAAATGCAGAATCTGATTTTTTCAGGCGGATGTGTCCCCCCTCCCAATAATAAGCAAAGCAATAAGCAATAAGCAATAAGCAAATGGTAATCCCAACCTAATAAAAGATAGTTGCTCTAATTTATTGTCCGAAATGCCTTCACATGCACATTCATGCTAGTAGTTAAAAACCAAGCTGACTGCAATTTTCTACAGAAACGGCTGCCTGTACAGGCAACTACAATTACATAATCAAAACCTAATAGGGATTGATTCTAACAGGAACTGGCATTGCCAAAAACAATATTTCAATTTGTTTGGAACTTCACATCAAAACATGCATTGTTGCTGTCTGCACATTGAGCTGTAAGCCATGGTTTACCACCATTTTAGCTCTGACCTAATTTCCTCAATTCTGATATAGGCTACAACACTGACTCATTCAGACTGTCTGTAAACCCCATATCTTTAACACAGAAATATTGTGAGACTATGAATAAGAGGATTGCTTTGGGGATCTTACAGCACATAATTTTGGTGCTCAGTGCATCTTAGAAAGGCAGATCTGGGTAAATGTGTATCTGATTAATCTGTTTTGTTGCTCATTGTACCCTATTTATGACTGTATGTCTCACATTTTGGCCAAACTCGACCCACAGATTTAAAAAGCTGATTGTTGTCTGCCATTACGCTTTGAAACAAGGGTTGTGAGGCTGCGCCTGAAACCGCAGTAATCCTGCCGAGCGTATAACAATTACTGGCAGCTGAATGTCTGAAGACTTTGCCTCAAATGTACTGGCCATCCAACAGGCAATGACGTTTGTTTCCCCAATAACTAAGCACCAGCCCGAGTCTCCCAAAAAAAAAAGGAACTTACTTACTTCGACTAAACATGCTCTGGTTGTGAAATAGGGTACTGATGCCAAGCAGCAGTCACTAAAAGCATAATAAATGATTTTATATATATATACGCATACACACTATATGGACAAAAGTATTGGGACACCTACAGGAGCTTTTATGACACCCCATTCTAAATCCATAGGCATTATGGCATTATATCGAATTGGTCCCCCCTTTTGCAGCTATAACAGCTTCCACTCTTCTGGGAAGGCTGTCTACAAAATTGTGTGTCTGTTGGAATTTTTGCCCATTCTTCCAGAATAGAATTTGTGATATTGGACGAGAGGGCCTGGCTCGCAATCTCCGTTCTAGTTCATCCCAAAGGTGATCGATAGAGTTGAGGTCTGGGTTCGGTGCGGGCCAGTCAAGTTCTTCCACACCAATTCATCCAACCAAGACTTTATGGACCTTGCTTTGTGCACTGGGGCACAGTCATGCGGGAACAGAAAAGGGCCTTCCTCAAACTGTTTCCACAAAGTTGGAAGCATAGAATTTTCCGAAATGTCTTGGTAAGCTGAGGCATTAACATTTCCCTTCAGTGGAACTAAGGGGCCTAGACCAACCCCAGAAAAACAACCCCATAGCATTATCCCTCCTCCACCAAACTTTACAGTTGGCACAATGCAGTCAGGCAGGAAACGTTCTTCTGGCATTTGTCAAATCCAGACTCGTCCTTCAGACTGCCAGATAGAGATACGTGACTCATCACTCCACAGAACACGTTTCCACTGCTTCAGAGCCCAGTGGCGTTGTGCTTTACACCTATTACAGTACCACGTTCGAATTCAGTGACCTCTTTAGAACGACCCATTCTTTCACAAATTTTTGTAAAGGACTGCATGGCTACGTGCTTGATTTTATACACCTGGCAATGGGACTGATTGAAACACCTGAATTCAATGATTAATTAAATGATGCGTGGCCCAATACTTTTGTCCATATAGAGAGAGAGAGAGAGAGAGTGTGTGTGTGTGTGTGTGTGTGTGTGTGTGTGTGTGTGTGTGTGTGTGTGTGTGTGTGTGTGGATATACAGACAGCTGGTGGTGTAGTAGTTGACCATAAGGTTGCCAGTTTAAGTCCCACCCCAGCTGATGTACCCTTGAGCAAGGTACTTAATCTGAGATTGTAAACTCTGTAAATCGCTTTGGATGATACCGGCTGCTAAGAAACTAAAATGTAAATGTAGTAAATATATATGATTGAAATAAATTCTACCAATAAACAAAAATAGACAAATATTCTAACCACCTTTACAAACAAATAAAAATATTTTTGTTATTTTATACATGCAAGTTTTATACTGATATTCATATTAAAATGTCTTAAAATTTAAATGTTTTACACGTTGTAGTTATTAAATGTCAGATAAACAAATGTATTTATTGACATAAACTTCTGAAGTAGGTTTATTTAATGTTAAAAACTATAGTACCATGTGTCGGCTCTTCCAGACTACATAGCGCAACATTTCTGTCGCTTCCCTTTGTCTAATCACAGGGATACATCTTGTACAGTAGGCAACTGCAGTCTCGAACTGTTTAACGTATGGGTACGAAATATATTACCAGACGTTTTACATATGAAATACATACGTTAGAAAGTGATGAGTTAGAACTAAAGACTTTGCAATCCGAGGCAAAAAACGTATCTGAACAAAATGGGCGGGGTATCCTTTAGTGAGGAAATGGAGATGTGCACAATACAATATTTCTGTCTTCGGTTTCCAAATGACTGATAACTACAGATAAAGTATTTCGATACGTAAAATTGTACAAACAGGTTAACCCAATTTGAAAATCGCCAATGTATGCAGTAGGCAAATTAATGCAGACAGAATGTATATCTTTCCGACAACATGTCTCCGAGAGAGAAGAGAGGTGTGTCTGTCGCAATAGAAATGTATTCCGGAAAATAAACGCAGAGCAAAATATCTATAATAATCAAGAAAAAAACGATTGTTGACATTTCTAATTTTCACAACCGCAACATACAACGTTAATCGATTGAATACACCTGTGTATAATAAATCGGTTCCGCAGTAATTCATTTCCTTAAAAGCTCTTGGAGTAATGTAATTCATAATCAATTAATAATGCTCGCAACACACACGTGTGTGTGTGTGTGTGTATATATATATATATACACACACACACACACAAGCAAATTGGGCAAATCGTTTGTATAATCCTAAAATATCCTAAATAAACTGAACAGTAAATATTATGTTAACAATTTAGTTTTTGAAACAATTCGAGCTATAGCCACAGACTGCTGGGGGAGGGGGGGAACACTGAATTGTCTAAAAATGTATAACGAGTGCAACCTTTGTAGGCCCAGTACTTAACATGGAGTCATCATTCTGGTTGAAAATGGGTGAGGCTAAGGAACCACATCATTACACCATGTATGTTCAAACAGCTGGGCTACGCTAGCTGTTTTCCGCATCAGCACCATTCCTGGCGGAAAGCAAAAATAAAAAATAGCCGTTGTACAATCTAGCCCTACGTCTCAACAATCACAACGATTATAACAACTAGTTCACTTAAATTAATTCAGTGATTCCCTACGATGTATTAACAATGTATTTCAATGACTCGAAACCAGAGAAAGATCCAGAATGTTAACATTGAGGAAGCGTGTTCAAGACCTAAAACGTGTTCTTCAAATAAGCAAGTCCCGTGCATTTTTTGACAATTCAAAACTCGAATAATTTCGGATGGCTAGAATAAAAAAACCGTCTGCATTTCAGAATATGCAGGTTTCTAAGAATAATCACTTTTTAGAAGGAAATTAATAAATGTTATCATATGAACGGGGTCCTTTTAAATCGAAAGTGCTGCTGTTTGAATTGTAAAACTCCTTTAGGGTTGGCTATAGCTAGCTAGAAAGCAAACGTGTTATTTGTAAATACACGTCGCACAATTCGAGAGTGGGTTTAAACAATGGATGCTTAGCGATGTACAAATAAAGAAAATTTCCAAGAATGGATGAAAGGAAGAACACTGACATTTATTTCTCATCAATTTACAAGTGACGTTTCGTGTTTTCAATGCAGGCACTTTATCTATCATGTAGAAATATAACGTTACTCGCAGGCCCAACCTCTCACACCCATTGGTAAAATATTACACTGAAATGTCAAATAAGAATGCCGGTATGAAATCTTGACAACATTACTGAATAAGAAAAGTAAACCCGTCAACTACTTAATATTGTAGGGTCTGCATTAATAATAATTAATATTTCTGAAACGACATGGAAATGCTTTACTTACCTGTGTGGCAGACAGTGTTATTGTCTCTCCAGCTGCAGTCACTCACTGAACAACCGGTCGGGTTGAGCAATTCGTTTGGAGGCCATCGGAGGATAGGGGCGCCAAAGAACAGAGGGAGAACACTGACAGTTGAAGCAACGTTTAAATAAACTGATTTACACGGATTTTTCCACGATTACATCTTGACATTTGACATACATAATAAATGGTTTATTTACAACAATTTTGTATCTTTATAATACTGTAGCGTCCTGGGAGGTTAGAGGTAGTGGGAGGGGCTACCCCAAGTTCTGGGGTGATTTTACCTGTCTGTAAAGGCGGGAGAGAATGTTATAAGGGCTGGAGAACACGTCAGGGGTTGGGGGATTAGTAAGGGGGTGACAGCAGGTAGGGAGAGTGATGAGTGTAAGTGCAGTGGGGGGGTTCCCCCCCTCCTTGGGTGTGTGGGTGGTTCTGCCCTTGGGATGAGATAAAAGGGGAGGGGCATGACATGGGTGGAGAGAATAGGAGAAATTGAGGAGTGAGGAGGGGATGACAGCCAGAAAATCGAGTAAACTAAGAAACTCTGAGGGAAAGGAAGGGAAACAGAGGAATTAGGGAGAGAGAAATTGTTAGGACGGAGTTTTATTATTTTTGCTGTGGTCTCAGCCCATAGGGACCATGTGTGATACAGAGGTGCAAATAAAGCCAACTCACAGACACGGTTAACAAGTGTTCCTAGCCGTTATTCCAACGCACCCACACCAAAGAAAAATTAGAAATTTCTTCGGGGCTCACCGCGAACGCTACAGTGGTCCTCAGAAGTGGGATTGCGAACTAGCGTCACCGTAGTCCCTAAGAAAAAGGACAGATAATCTTCTGAGCAGGAGGTGTGCGGGGCGATTCTGAAACGTGGAGGCAAGAGTGAGAGCGTGAGAGAGGGCCTGGAGAAGCTGCGACTGCGAGGGAAGGGTGTGAGAGAACTGCTAACCGAGGGTCGCCTGATGTAGTGGAAAATAGCTGCCATGCTAGGTGGGGACGAGCGGCCGTTAGACACACCCGGAAGAGGATATGGCCAAGGAGGAACAGGAAGTCAGCCATCTTGAGCAAGCTGGAGACGTAAACAAAGGGGCCTACGCAGTGCTACACACCTCCGGTGAGCTGAATTGGCAATCGTTTCTAAAACATTTTGAGACTAGAGCCATAGCTGTTGGGAAGAAGAGCGGTTTAAAAAGATTGAACCGCTGTTGAAAGAGGGCCGAGGTGCGTACAAGGTGGTAGTGGAATGCCTGGTTGAATGCGAAAATGCTGCAAGTCAGGATAGGCCCCGGGATGGGACCCTCTCCGCCAGCGGTAGAGACGATGAGTGTGGAGAAGGTTCGCCAGGTGCAGATGTGGCAATTGGTCAGACAGGAGTGCCACAGAGGGCAGGCAGAAGGCCGGACGCTATAGCGGGTGTTCGTAATGGGAGGCATACAAAGCCCAGTTTTTAATCGTGGCTCTGGGGTTAATGGATAGAGTGTGCAGTAAGCTGTGCAGTTGGCGGCGGTGCTGGAAGGCGAGGCCCAGCGGGTTCTGCTGTACCTGGGAGAAGGGGAGCTAACGGACTTCCAGGCTATCGTCACCACCCGTTTCAGGGCCGTGGAGCCAGCCACAAGCCTACGCCAACGCCTAGCCACACGGGGACGCCGACCGGGAGAGAAGGAGAGGGCCAGCACATGGAACCAGGCCAGCCAAGGGCCCGGGCGCGACAGGCACGGGACATGGAGGACGTCGGCGTGGATGAGGAGGTGGCCCCCTGCCTGTGGCCCGCCCCACCTGCCCAGAACCCGCGGCCTGGGACCCAGACACAACAGTGCTGGTGTTGCAGACAGCTGGGCCATATCCGGCGGTTCTGCCCTGCTGCCCCCACACCCCCTGCATGGGGGCCCAAGCCATTGGGAAACGCCAGGGGGCTGGTGGAGCAGGGACATCGCTGGTCCAAAGCCACAACCCCCCAGTAAAAACCCCCAGCGGAGGACCAAGGTGTCGCCCCTGGCAGCCGCACCCGTCGTGGGACACACTACAACGGGGGACTACTGTCATGCAGCTATCCGGATCCAAGGGGTCCCCTGCCACGCCTTGATTGACCCAGGGTCGACTGTGTCCCAGGTGTGCCCTGACATCCTGCCAGAAGGAACCCAGTTTGAAACCACGACCGTCCACCTCAGCACGGACTGGAGGCGTGGTACCCATGTTGGGTAAAGGCCGGTTTGCAATAGAGGTGGCGGGGAGGACCGTGCACCACCCTGGGGCTGGACTTCCTGAAGTTTGTGGGGGGGGGGGGGCAGCTGGACTTACAGGTTGGCACACTGCGAGTGCAAGACACTGCTCAGAACGTCAGAACGGTGAGCAGTGGAGACTGGAGGGCCCAGTAGGACAAGGACCCGGACCTGGGCCATGTGATCCGGTGGGTGGAGTAACCGAGGAGGCCCAGCTGGGAGTAGATCGCCTCCACTGACAGTGAAGGGACTGTGGGTCCAGTAGCCTGGGTTAGCCCTCCACCGGGGAGTGCTGCAACGCCAGTGGTTGGAGCCGGCGACGGGCGAACAACGGTGGCAGGTGGTGGTCCACAGGGGGCTGCAGGAGGAAGTGTTGGTCAAATATCATGGCGCCCCTGGGCACCATGCACTTCGGTGTGACCAAGACCCTACACCACCTCCGCCAGGCCTTCTACTTGGGACAGTGCTGCTGGGACGTCGAGGACTTCTGCCGCTGTTGCGAAGGGGCCCCAAGGTCAGTCCAGAGCCCCGTTACAGCAGCTCCAGGTGGGGGCCCCCATGGAGTGGGTCGCGGTGGACATGCTGGGCCCTTTTCCCCGTTGAACCAGGGGTAACAGGTTTGTGCTGGTGGCGGTGGACTACTTTACCAAGTGGCCTGAGGTATACGAGATCCCAGACCAAGAGGCAGAGACGGTGAGCGAGGCCCTGACCGAGGGGTTCTTCTGCTGGATCGGGGTCCTGGGGGAACTGCACTCTGACCAAGGTAGGAACTTTGAGTCCCAGGTGTTCCAGGAGATCTGCCGAGTTATTACACACAAACAATGAGTGTAATAACTGAACTAACAAAGGAACAACCTTGCTAGATGCTAGACAGTGCATCAGTGACGGGTGAGCAGCAGCATAATTGTGGATAATCTTAGTAAAAAGAAAGTAAAACTGCAGATAGCTAATTACTTTACATGAAGCTAGCCATGTTATCTAGTTGAGCTAGTTACCATTCATTGAAATTAGGTGTAGTAATACGGAACGGTCTTGTACTAAGTGTTGCATGTTTTGCAAACATGTAAATAGTGAACATGGGACATACAATTAATTTGAGCTACAGAGGCATTTACACATCTTTGCTTTTCAGCTATTGGTCTTCACTTTGTGTATTGTGGTGGGACCAGAGAGAAGGGAGAGAAGACTTGGTACTGAAAACAACCAGTTTTCATTATTTAATTACAGATTCAATGTACTGGACAGTGTACAATGTACATCTCCCTGTAGGAGGTCGAATGAGTTTCTATGAAGACTGCCCATTCAAGGAAAAACTTCTCTAACCTCTCCCTGGATACATTATATAATAAATATTTTGTTGAATGCAATTGGTTGCCTTGTTTATTTTGCACTATTGACCAAACTTTCTTGGGTTAAATGGAGCAGTTGCTTGCATTCATTGATATTGTAGCGTTTTTCGGAGTGCTACTTCTCTGCGCGGATTCAAGCACGAGACCGACACCGTTTAACAGGAATCAA
>JAOVYW010007336.1:0-33893 GCA_025775045.1 Hiodon tergisus
TTTGTGCAGGTGAGGGGTCTCTGTGTCTGTTCAGTGTTCGCTAGTTCTTTGCACTGCCAGTTCCGCCTTTCTAAAGGCAGTCGTAAGCGCATGTGCGAAATGGAGCATAAATTCTTGTTACAGAGTCGGTCTCATGCTTGAAACCAGGCAGAGAAGTAGCTCTCTTGTAAAAACGCTACAATATTAACTGTTGAATTAACCTTCGCTAGTGCTGCACGTGACGATGCGGTCTAAAGTGAAGTTATTTTCAACTTGGAGAATTTAAATGTTAAGTGAAGTATAGATTATGCGAAAACTCAACAATATCAGATAAATGTTTAATACCTGTAAAATTTACTAACATGACTAATTCACTATTTACATTTGTGCACTGCTGTCCACGGCCAGTGAATGTCCAGGCAACGCAATTAGAAATGCTCAGTTAAGTCTGTAGAAATGTGGAAGTGAATGTATGAAGAATGCAGAGATGTACCATTTGCGAACGAGGGAAATGATGACGTATGGAGGTTCCTTCTCTAATTGGATTACTGGGATTTAATATGGCGGCGGAATACACACCTGTTTGTCCTTGGAAACCATCAAAGATGACGAGGATTCGATTTTGTAGAAATATGGAAGCAGTCTCAATGTAGGTGCTATATTTATTCAAGTATGTTCCCATGAAGGAATGCTTGGAGTGCTTACTTGATGAATAGGGCTGTGTGTGTCCGTGTCCCGATTCTGAGACCCACCAACCTATTTTCATGATTTTCTCTCGTGGGTTAAAATATAATTTATTTTTGGTTTCTACTTCAGAAATGATGGCTGCTTGACTTCGTCAATGGCAAGAAGTCTGTGTAGCAGAGCTCCTTGTGAACAAGTTCACTACCTACAGTGATGTCAGTCCCTGGAGTGGAAGACGAGTGGTTCATGGTGCAGGGAACTTCCGTCCTTGTTGAACTTTTTAGTTTAACAAGCGTTACTCTGGTCTCAGGTTGTTTGTGGCAGTGAAGGGACTTGGGTTTGATTCCCAGTTATGGGTCCTTTGTGCTGGGACACAGTTACACCTGCAGTATTCCTTGTTAAGCTATTGGCTTGCAACAATAACCTGTACGGTCCTGCATGGTTTTCTTTGCAACATATGAAGTTTAACCCTAATAAACTAAGGTAGTTCAAGCACATTTAGAAAGTATTTTGACAATTTTAGTAAAAATGTTTCTTCTGACTTGTCACCAGAAAAAAAATGAGTGCAGCAGAAAATATTGTGCCACCTCCACCATATGTTATACCAGGTAAGACGTTTGTTCCAGATATGTGCATCACACTTATTACCACATCAGTAATTACAGAAAAAGTAGGTAAAGTGTTGTGAATGAATCAAGCTTTAAATCAAGACTAAGTGTATAATCGTTAATTGTAGAATCCTGGTTGTCTCACTTTAGTCTCTCTATCTTTTCGAAAAAGTTGATGTGAAGGTTTACGATCTGCATTCACCCTTCAGTAATGCCACCAGAGAGCAAGCACAGTCATCTGTACCTGGTATGCATCATCTTCAGAATAAAGATGCAATATCAAGTTTCTGCCAGAGGGTATTTATATTGATTGTTATTGGAATACCCAGTTCTGTCAAAAAATGGATTTTGCAATGCTTGTTTTCATCCAGGTTGGCTTTTAAGTTCAGGAAAATGTCATACTTGAATTCAGGTCTTTTCGTTTATTAAGTTTTGGTATAAGTTTCTGACTTATTTTTGCAATGCAAGCAAAATAAAGCTCATTGCCACCGGTTTTCTTTCAAATTTCTATAAAATCTGCAATGTGTCCTTCAGGTTTTAATTACAAAAATATAAGGCTGCAATTTAAGATGTAAAACAGTAGTTTAATTGATCTACCCATTTGTGATGCAACCTTTTTTCAAACTGTTTTTTAGTTTACACAAACTCGCCATGTATTCAGAAGTTTGTCAGCTTCGAGACAGTATTGGGACGTTCTCCTGGGATGACAACCTGCACTTCCTGTCAGCAGCAAGTCATGACCAACATCTTCTACAAAATCGGTGCCTTCGCTTGGCTTATGTGTTTTGTCTTCATTTTATGTGGGTAAGGAATTTAACTTGGCACTTACTACCCTTAACCAAGCTAGGCTCTTATTTGAATTTTTTGTCTATCAGATTGGTGGTTGGCTGCTGTCTGATCCCGTTTTTTGTGAAGCACTTCAAAGATGTATATCACTGCTGCCCCAGATGTAATCAGGTTCTTCACATAGAGAAGAGGTCTTGTTGCTGACTTCAATCTTCAGGCATGCCCAACGACAGATTGATTGTATTGTGACACATTGTTGACTACAGCATGTCAAGCTTTTTCAATGGGAACCAGCAAGAACTGGATTTTGTAATGTTTGTGCATACCTGGATTGTTATATGCATATCTGAATTGTGGACTGGAAGAGTTTTCTTCCCCCCCCCCCCCCAGTTATCTTGGTTTGCTATTTAATGGAGAAAATGTATTGAGTTTAAAACTTGTATATCCATTTTTATAAAAATGGTTGTCCGGTAGTTTCTGACAACCATCCATATTTAATCATTTACTACCTTGTGAACGTTTTTTATTTATTTATCCATGTTAAATTGAATTATTAAAGTATAAATTAAATGCTTAGTACTGTATTGTCATAATTCTAAGATTGCACTTTCTGAATTGCTTACCTTGGAGCCATAGTACCATCCAGTGCCGGTTATTGGCTATTTTACATATTTGAGATGTGGAAGTTAGTCATTTAGAATTTCCAATTGTGCTAATGCATCTCGGCTTGTCATGACTCCCACCACACATGGGGAGGTTTGAGGAAATGTGACTGGGTTCTTCCAATCCTAGTTGCCTTCTAGCTACCCGTTTATTTTCCTCACTACAGACTGCATGGTGTGCGCAAGTGGTCCAGCGCAGAATGGAAGAAAGTCTGGCATGTCGTTCTTGGTGGTACTGCCAGGAATCCAGTAGGAGACTAGCGATGAGCTGAGAGAAGCACTGCCAATTTAACCAGCCTGGGTGGTGTACTGCCAATTATATCCCACTGTGTTCTCTGCTGTGAATTCAAATTACACTTAAGATTGTTGTTCAATGTATTGAATGATGCCTAAAATTGGCTGTTGGATATTATTGACCCGCATAAACTTCTCCATTTACTAGAGATTTTTCAGTGACATATACAGGAATAATTGAAAGATGTTATAGGGAGGCAATTGGAGTAAACTTAAGTAATCGATTTAAGGTCTTTTGTACTAAATCTGGAAATGGCAGCACCCAAAACCATGGAGCCAATATGAACATCAGAACAATACTAGAATTTTATTGGGTCTATATGACGAATGTGGTGAACCCTAGTTCTTAAGAGCCACAGTTTCTTTTATACTTTTTACAGTTTAACTTTTATTAGAACAAAAATAAATAAATATATATATATATATATATATTTTTTTTTTTTTTTTTCTAGATAAAAATTTCTGCTGTAGATTTTCTTGCATATTTTACTCGGTTATTTTTTTATCTAATGTTAAAAAAAAAATCTATTTTAGTGATACAGAAAATCGGTGCAAGGCAATATTAACACCAATGATAATACCTAGTAAATGTTTTTTTTTCTTCAGTTGTAAAGTGCTGCCTAGAGAAATTCTAAATCCTTATTTAATCAAAACCAGCTTTTACAAAGAGAACGGGTTTGTATTTACTAATTCCTTGTTTTTGTGTTGTTTTTAAGGGAATTGTGTGTAATTGAATATAGATTAAGCAAAAAATATAAGAAATCTCCGATGTCAGAAAGAACTCCACAACCTCATTCAAGTCTCTGCAGATTTCCCGTGGTGCAGCTGATGTCAATGTTCATACCTCAACACAAAGGCGCAAACTGAATGGCAATGGTATTCATGGGATGGCAACTTCATGGGGAGGAAACCTTTGCTCTTCAATAAGAACATTACAGCTGAGACCACCTGGATTTTTCTTGTTCTCTAGATGGATGAGTCTAAAATTGTTTTTGGGAAGAACCTCAAGTGGCACTGTCAAGCATGGTAGTAGGAATGTTGGTCTGATTTAGATAAAAATCATAAATCAACCCAGGAGTAGATTTTAATACCACTTTTTTCTGAACTTCCATCCTCCAGTCATTGGTAACTAAATAATTGGTTGATTTATTTTAAAAGATTGTTTACGACAAATTTCAAACTGGCTCCTAACCTTTGAATTAGATCTCGTACTTTAAGGAGCTAAGGCTGTAGCGTTGGCATTGATATTACAAGTTGCTATACTGTATGTGAACCTGCTAAAGTAACAGGTTCCTGCAGGATCTGAAGTATATAATTTCATATGAGAAGGGTTTGCAAAAAACTAAGTAATTAACCATTAAAACAAATATAATCTGGATAAATCAACAATTACACTGTATCATTTGTGTGTGTCAGTGAACACAGATCTCCAAAAGTATTAGCCGTAATGTTATTAATTATAAAAACATTAATCGGAATGAACCTTTCACCACTGTTTACTATTTACAGCCTGCCTTTTTACCGCCGAGCCGTGGGTCCTGCTGGTGACAAGAAGGGTGATCTAAAGAAGGGCATGTGAATTTAGTACTTTTAGGTGTTACCGGCCCAGATTATTGTACGTCACTTGTAGTAATGGCTGACTATGGTCTTGTGTTACTGTTGTCTAAAATCTTAAATACACGGACTTTTTAACTAAAAAAATAAGTAATTCGATTTGCACACAAAATAAGTAAGTAAAATTTTACGATACGTTTTGTATCGAGAGAGACTTCTATCAAACTAATGTCAAAATTGCAGTTTTATTTTAGCTCATTCAAACATCTGTCAGCCACTCGTTTCCAAACGTGTCTGGAACCAAATCAAAACACTCTCTAATCGCAAATTATATAACTTTAATGTTTTGTTTTAATGGTAAAATAAATTATATACTTAAAAAAGAAGAATACGTTTATTAAATGCATTTTAATCAACAGAAATATTTTACAAAGCTTATACGTGACGTGAAGTATGTTAAATATACAATGAACAAAAATATAGTCTGAATGATCGAAAATCTTGAACGCTTACTTTTTCTTTTAATACAGTAACGTATAATCACTAATTTCACGCCACTGTACTTTTAAATAAAAAATGCTACACGTGACAGATGTTTTTAGTTAGAGTTGGGCGTGTCATAGGTAGTAACGTCGAAGACTCACAGCTGTCGGCAACCGGTACTCCGCGCGTTGTAGGATTTCCTTAAGTTTTTTGCCAGAACTAAGTACATTGGTTGTTTTTGTGACGTCATACTTTTTGTCCAGTAAAATGTCGAGAATGAATAGAAAAAACCTGCCAGTGGAAATCCCTAGCCAATTACAATTGTATTTTGCAAAAAAGGCGGAGTTTGATGACCAGGAGGGTTACATACTTTCTATTCACTGTCAAATCTGTGGCGTACTACCTTCTGTATATTTGGGAAACAGACGGGTGAAATAGTATATCTGAGGGTGAGAAGTGTAGTCTATTAATAAGTACGTGACGGAGATTTATTCCACCCAGGCACATTATTTTCACCTTTATTGGAGAACCACGTTGTGTCCAATATTTCGGTAGAAACAAAAGGTTTGATTATTGTAATGGAGGATAAGAAGGGCGAGGGAGAAGCAGAGATCCAGGAACATGGCCCCGAACACTGGTTTTCGAAATGGGAACGACAGTGCCTGGCCGAGGCAGAGCAGGACGAGACGAGTGAGGAGGAGACTGACCAAAGTCACCAGAAATTATGGCATCTCTTCCAGAACTCCGCCACCGCGGTGGCACAGCTCTACAAAGGTTCGAGTAGCCAAACCCTGGAATCGGTTGTTATCATTACCGGCTAGCTAGGGGGCGAGCGTCCTTTAGTAGATTACGTTTAACATCGGATGATTTTTTAATTATGAATAAGCAATCGCACGTGTTAAGGGGTATTGTATTGTAATTGTAGTATAAAACGGCTTAAGTAAGAAAGCGGCGCAGGCTAGCTAGCTAAGTGATAGCTGCAATGGCTAGCTGAATAACTGCCTTGTCAGTGTCAGGTACTCGTTAGCTGGCTAGTGCATAGCTAGCTATGGATATGCAAAGCAAAAATAACCCAAATGGCGAAATCCAGGAAGGAGTTCTGTTGTTAAAGATAACTGTCAGTTGTCGTTAAACCATTTGGGTTATTCTGCTTTAGTTCTCCTATTAGTTCAAAAGCAGATTTTTCTGCGTTGTTAGCAATTCGGGCAATAGTTTTTAAAACATCTGAACAAAATGGCGAAGATACTAGATTTAAAAATGAACTGTTTTTTTACGACTGTTATTCATCGTCACAGAGCAGTCTTTTCAGATTAACAAGAACACGATACTTTTAAAAGCTTTTATCGTTAAAACGAGACATGCATTTTTTTCTATCTAAAAACAACTCTGACTGGGCCAAACAAAATGGCGTAGATTGCCAGCTGGTTGAGTCTGGGGAGAGGGTTTCATTACATTTTTTTTTTAATGAATACGGCTTTAGTACTCGAAAGTTACAGTAAAATAATACAAGTTGAAAAAAAGTGAAACATGATGGAGAAATGTTCAATTTTATTTGTTTTGAATAATAAGTAGCCTGCCAATTCACTTAAGGGTTGTACAAAATGGCGCAATAAAAATGGCTGTTTGTTAAATTATGGTAATCTGTGACATTACTTTTTCAACATTTCCTGCCCCCCCCCCCTTTCTTCAGACCGAGTGTGTCAACAACAGGGACTCTCGTTGTGGGTGCCCTTTCAGAATGCTGCAACAGCTGTGACCAACTTGTATAAAGGTACTTTTTAAAGTTTCTTTGTCGTTTAATTAAATTCATGAGTAAAAAATGACGCGTTCAAATTGGTTTGCTTATTCATTTGAATATGCAATGGATTACTTGGTATATTTGAAGTAGATGGCCCTAATTCGATAAATGTATTTCTGCTTCTGTATTAAGAAGCAGCCAAATTTAAGAAATTCAGTCTTTTTTTGCTGTTTAATTTTAGATCAGCTTCAAACCTGATTGTTCTGAAGTGCTGCATGGAACTTACCATTTCTATATGAACATGTTACAGCTGTTGGAATAATTGATTATCTTCGATATTGTATCAGAAATGACAACAAATAGTCTCTGTATGCGCTTTTACTCTGCACACAGGATATTGTTTTCCTTTTTAGTATAACAACTTTAATCTACCCTTGAAGGAGATGTACAATAGTTTTCTATTCAGTTTGTTGTCTTTGTGCATGAGTAGTATTATAGTGCCACACATGGCAGCAGTGCTGAAGGAGATGTACTTAAGTGTGCAACTTTAAAAACTGATATGTTTAATTGCCTTGAATGTACTACTATGCAAGTTTTGTTTTGAAATGTGTCTGATGGATGTTCAAGCATAAGAAAACTAATGCATTTATTGTTTTAAACACCTGATTTACTGCTGGGTCGTCATTTTTCTGAGTGCTCAGAAAACCAATATGGCCTGTTTTTAAAAGCATCTATCTGTTTAAAGGTCCTCATTGTAATAAAACCGTAATTCAGGCTTTACTCGCGTTCAAATTAATAACACTAAATGGCGTCAGTGTAAAGTAATCAGGATATGTGTGTCCCATCAGAAAATGAATTGTACTTTACCCAAGTCTTGCGTGTTAAAGTTCTACATCATGGAAGAAGTTAAAGGTTGTCAGTGATGTTTGAATTTAGCCCTAAGGATAATTTTTGGATGCAACTCCCTAAACTGCAAAAATTCTGCATACCTCTCCTGTCAATGATGACAAAGTCAAAAAAATCATTAAAAAGTGTTATGATGCTGATGTGTATTTGTTTTTTCCTCCATATTTTACAGAAAGCATAGAAGCACATCAAAGAAGCTATGACCTAGGAATTCAGATTGGATATCAGCGGCGAAATAAGGACGTTTTGGCTTGGGTTAAAAAGCGACGGAGAACAATTAGAAGAGAGGATTTGATCAGTTTCCTCTGTGGAAAAGCTCCCCCACCAAGGACTTCCAAAGCGCCACCAAAACTGACTGTTGTGTCTCCAAATCGAGCGCCTTCCACAGAAACTAGCTCATCTGTAGAGACTGATTTACAACCCTTCCGGGAAGCCATAGCCTTGCATGGTAAGTCGTAAGCCTTTCTTCAGTGTCTGTGAAAGAATAATACCAATGGTTAGTTATGACTAATTTCTTAATTTAAAAAAGATAGGGTGAATGGATTGATTTTTTTTTTTTTTTTTTGGTGGATCCTCTGTTAGTAATTTCATTTTCACACATGTTGGGTTATACAAAACAAAAATTCATAAAACTTGAAAAGTTCTAATTTTGATAATGGCCCCTTAAGTGATTGCAGAAACATTGAAAATCTGGTCATGTTGGGATAGATTGGAGTATTTCAAGATGTAGGCTGCTGTACAGATCAGGATAAATATTCAACCTATGAACAGTGGACATACTATTAAATGACTACTTAAAAGCTAAAATATTAGGTATGTGACTCTTTTTAAAAGAAGGTTTACTGAACTTAGTAGGTTAAACTGGATTGAGGATTTACAAACATGAAGGTGCTGATATAGCAGTCACATCTTAGATAGTGGGTTAACACATGTGTTTTTTTTTTTTTCCAGGTCTAAGTGGAGCAATGGCAAGCATCAGTGTCCGTTCCAGTACCCCAGGGTCTCCTACTCATGTTAGTAGCAGCTCCAACACTAGTCGTAGGAGAAACGGACTTCACGACGTGGACTTAAACACTTTCATATCCGAGGAAATGGCACTCCACTTAGACAATGGTGGCACAAGGAAGCGGACCTCAGCCCAGTGTGGCGATGTTATTACAGACTCCCCTACCCATAAGCGCAATCGAATTATCTAAAAGAAAAGAAAAAAAATAATTCTCAATCATGTTCCTTACTGCTTAAAAAGCCACTTTAAACTCAATACCTATTTTCTTCCTTTAAAGGGAACCAAGGGCCATCAAAAAAAATTGTTCAAAAAAGTGAATTCCGTAACGATTGATTCGAGTAGAACCAGTGGAACAAATGCCTCTTCCTAGAATGTGCTTTCTTTCGTCAGCTCAGAAGATATTTTTGTAAGATCATTATAGGTTTAACATTTCCAAGTTTTAAGGCTGAAGTGACCGTACTTGTATCCGATTTAAAAAAAATCAGTTACTATCTGAAGTTGCTTTTGCTTCTAATCTGAATGCTTCATTTTCTGCTGATGAAAACATGCCTCAGCACGTTTACCAGTTAGACTAAATGTAAATTTTTGTGAGAATTTAGTTGGGTATGCCGCTCGCACCCCACCCTCTTAACAATACTGCAGTTCTGGCTCCTGTAAAAAGCAAGTAAAACTGCAGTATTGAATTTAAATTTTGCCTTCGCCTCGGAAAAGGCTGCTACTTTTGGTGATTTATTGGTCGCAGTGGGCCACGTACTATGGTGGTCATGCACTAAATACCTAGAACAATTATCTATTTACTTGTTTTTCATGCGCGAAAGTAATATTAAATGTTTCTCCCTTCGATATTAATCATTTTTGAAATATAAAATTATCTAGTGTAAATAAAATGCATTTTGACTCTTGTATGATATGTGTTACATATTGTGAAATAACAAAACAGCGAATCAGTAAATGGTTAATGTTTTTTGCATTGAGGAATAAAATATTTGAAATAGTGGAGGCGCATATGTAAAACCTATATCAAAATTTTATTTTTGGAATATAGTTGGAGGGGAAAAAAAACGGCTTATCCATTAATTATTATGTTACCCTTTTCCACTAAGTTAATGCAAAATGTTGATTTTAGCCCTTAGTGAAGTGTTGCCAATCTTATTTCAGCCGGCTAATGAAAAATGCAATTCAACAACAGATCAACTAAACACAGCAGAAGTATTACTTTTACTGATGTAGCCAGCTAGCTATTTGCCTATTATACAATTACAGTTTATTTTTTGGCAATGATGTAATTTAGTAGGAAGCTATACTAACATCTATTAGCTTTAGCTAATTAAATCTGGTCATATACACCCAAACCACCGAGTGGGTTTCAGCGGTGAAGTGCAATTGAAGTTTTAAGCGATGTCATTTTTCAAGATTGTTGTGAAATTTGAAACTAAAATCATACCATAAACTCCTGTTAACATTTCATTATTGAATGATTTTGAAATGGCGTCCTTCACAGCTTCTTGCAGGTGGCTTCAGGTATTCTTTAAACTTGGATGTTAAGAGTCCTATTGATCTTTCATGTTGGCTTTCCATTAGGGCTTCAAGGGGAGAGTACTTCTGAGCTTCAATGTGAAGTTAATGGGAGACCTGGATTGTAATGATACGATTCTGTGTCAGCATCTTGTTGAAAGCAGTTGTTTCTGTTTTCTACTTCTGCCCAAATGTATGCAGCAAAAAATGCTGCTCACTTTCAAACTTTTTCACAGCAGTTTGTTCTTGGCAACTTGCTGTGTTTTGAAATCAACCACATCAAATTTTATTCAGATGAGTGGGCATCCAATTGGGGAGCTGTTTTCGCTTTTTATTTAAATTTGGTGTCTACAAGGAAGCGTTTTATAAAGGTCAGCACCTTCATGTATGTAAATGTATATTATATACATGTTTAATAAGCAGCGAATGCTTTCTATTTATAGATTTATAATTAACCAACAACAATCACAGCTGGAAGTCATCATTTGGATACAACCCAGAAGTGCAAATGTGAATTTGAGTTTCACTCGTGTGAGTATTGGAGGCCATATTTAGTTGGACAAATCTATGTTAATCTAATACAGCAATGCTGATCCTGGTTAAATATCATTGTTAGAAAGAATTTGAAATTAAGATTGTATGTTGCAATGTAAATGTTACCCTATTTAAATTTGCATTAATGTGTGGGTTTAAGTTAAAGAAATGCAAATTTTCGATATGCAAAGTAAAGGTCGCATACACCAAGCACTGATTCTGTATTTTATTCTTAACATTGTTTAACTGGCTATAACATAAATCGAAGAGTTGTGAATGTTTTGGTTTTGTCAAGTTATTTCTTGGGTGATTAGCATGGACTACACATGATTTATCCAGTTATTCCATGGTATAAGTTTGTGTTTTCACTTGGGACTAGGTATGATTGCTGGCTATTGTCACACATGCTCACAAATACTTTTGTCAGGATGTTTAAAGTGAACAGGGATTGCGAAATTTATATTCAATGTTGATACTTTAAGTAACTAGGCAGTTAGTCTTAGTCCCAACGCATGCAGTTAACCCTCACATTGCACATGCGAAAATATTTTTTTTAAATAATGAAATGCAATAATTGTACGTTCCCTCAATGAAAGTCGTGTCGTTTGTTGGTCGCGCAAGCACATCCAAATTACACGAAGGTGGATTAAGGCAAGTAGGTTTTCTTCCACTCAAGAGTAGTGATTCAAACCACTGTAATTACAATTTTGCAGTAAGTGCCAAAATATCTCGGTCAAGCGTATTGGAAGATCAATGACCAGGTACGTGAGTAGATGGAAGCTCGATTAATGCATAATATTAGCAAGATAAGAAATGAAGATTATCAGTCGTTGAAAGGAAAATAAATTGCTTTTAGCGGTTCAGGTTTTGCTATGATGATTTCAGGTCAGAAGTGGGTTTTAATAATTTGACGGACACGACTGCATTTTTCGTTTCAAGCGTTTTTTAATGCTCTGGAGAAAATACTGTACTAGCTAGTATGCAGCTCTCCGGAGAGCCACCCACGTGTAATATTTTTTTTAAATGTCACTATCACCAGTTAACTCCCATCAGTATTAAAAATCTGGATATCTTATCGAAAACATGAATTTTGACCCCAATTAAGGATTTTCTATCGTTTACTTTTAGCTGCAATGATACAAAATATTACCACCAGGTGTCAGCAATACTCCAGCAACTAAATAATTGACGCCACTGGAAACACTCATTTCTATATGTTGACTTACTGCACTGGTACATATTATTTTATTGGTTTTACTAATCATTAGCACGTAAGGGGAAAAAGTTTGATGTGCTCTTTTTTCACAAATGTGTCATTATCCTCGGAATTCCGTTGTTTATTTTAAAAGGCTTTATTTAAAGATTTATATTGGGTTAAAGTAGGGTTAGATATCATCAAAACTTAGAATCTTGAAAAACAAAGTATGCCAGAGAAAGGTGCCATTATGTTGCGTGGCAGTCTTTAGACCTATCAAGCTATACAGCTATATGAGTTATATATATCATTAAAAATATATATATTTCTAGTTAAGATTCTGCCGATAATGAGTTTTCAGTTAATTCAATAATCTAGGTTAATCAAGGTTTTATTTTTCCTTAATTGGATGTCTTCTCTTCTGCCACCTTAAGGATTTCAGAACCTCTTTAAAAAAAATAAAAATAAATAAATAAACTTGGTTTGTCTGACATATTTGGATTATCCTTGTGCCCTGGCTATTGAGGAAATTATAAAAAAAAATTTGTGACAGATACCAAAGACGAAAAGCTTCTCAGAGAGGAAGCGCTAGAACACATCACAATTTTGTAACAGCAAACTTCCTTCTTTACAGTTAACACACATGCACACACTGAAGGAGACTCATGCAATATTTTAAAAATCTCAGAATGACTAGACAATGAAGGCTAGGACCAAATTAATTTCTTGATGAAGCCGTTAAACGCACTATGCATAAATTATATAAGCTATTGAATACAATTTTATTATATCCTAGCAGGTTGTCATGGTTTTGATTTGATCCCAACCTATGTGAGATTGACCTGCTAGCCTATGTCATTCGTTTAAATGGTTACCTGTTATTACATTTTGTTCACTGTTCACCAATTCAAAACAATTAAAAACATCTACTCTGTGCTTATACCACAATCTTTAAATCTGGACTACTTTTCTATCCAAACTCCCTTAAAAAAAAAATTTTTTTTCTTTGTTGCCATAGGTGGAATTAAGGATTTTGTAGTTAATTTTGCAGAAAAGTTGCATATCTCTTGAATATTAAGGAAAAAATTGTTAAATCATGCATAGATTTCAATTTCTCTGAAATTCAAACGGTTAAATGCGAAATGCTTTGGCTTAGGCTTTTTTCATTTGCCAACCACATGTCAGGATACTTTTTATGTCTCACCTGTGGGAAGTTTCAGTATAAAATGAAATCTGTAGTAGGTGGGGTGTTGGGTAAGTAAAGAATGAATATGTCATCTGCAGTACTTGTTCAGTTTGATTCTAACGCAGTGACTTTGTGCTTCACTGAGAGCTCGTTTAAGAGATTTTGTGGTAAACTGGGTACAACGTTGTCTAAGTGGTCAGGCTGGAGGGTCACGAAAAAGCCGCTGGGGGGGGGGGTCCAGGGTCCAGATATGGAGGACCTGCAGTGCTCTTCCTGTTCAGTCCAACCATACACCCGTGCTGTGGATGCAAATTGAATTCCATTGCTCTCTCACATTGTCAGGCACTTTAACTTCCCCGTTTTCACATTCCGTCCCTGTGCTGTCTGGGCTCTGCTGAGACTGTTGAGGGCTGAGAGCTTCTTTTGGCATCTGCGGGGTGGTGCCATCCCTTCTGTAGGAGGTAATCCAGACAAAGAGTTCCACAATTTTCTGTGTTTTTTATTTCTTCTAATTGATAAAAAAAAAAAAAAAAAAATAGCTGCTGCTGGGAGACACCTACACCCCACATCTAAAACCATGTGATGATATTAATAATAGTTTGAGTCAGAGTAACTGCTTTAGAGAAATCCTCTACATAAAACTACAAATCCCGGGACATAATTCTGGAGCAACAATCAAACATGACGAAGCAGGAGGCATAGTTTTAAGCACCATGTTTTGAAGATTCCAAACTTCAGGGAGGCTTCTTCAGTGAAACTCATAATCGCTCAAGCAGAATAAAATTAAATCATGTCTCTGGTACAAATGACTGATGACACTGAAGTAGGCTGCTCAGCCCAAATGAGTTGCTAATAATGAATGCAACGCACCATCCGTAAGCTTGGGCACAGGATCCATCAACCCAGGACCCAGATGCTGTTGATGAAAACGGATGATGATAGATGATTTGCTAGAGTGCCCTTTGCCATCCCTCATTTCATGCTCAGCTGCTCCGCCCCTGGTCGGGGGCTTGCACATGCTTTTACACACAAGAGCCCATCGAGATGTTGGTGCCCCTTTTTCGGCCCATGAAAATAAAGCAAGATACATTTTTTTTACAGCAATAGATTAATTAAAGAAGCCCCATCACTTCTTGATTGCTTAATAATTACTTAATAGAACGAGAAATTAGCGCTGCGTAGGACTACTGAATTACAGACTGCAGTCTGTGATGTGTAATCTCAACAGGCTACTGCCCTAGGATTTCAGTTTTATTTATTCTCTACTCTATTGTATTTTATAGTGTAACTTTTTTTGTTAAATGCTATAGTCAAAACATGAACCGTCATGGTTACCATTTATGTAAAGAAATAAAAAGACAAAACAAATCTGAACTCTCATCTCAACTCTGACTATAAACTCCAATTATTGATGTCTTGATACCCATTCATTTATTTAAGCGCATTATTTTTTGTCATAAGCGTTCCCACTGTTTTGAGCCTCATTCCAAGACATGACGGTTTATGGAACTTCAATATGCAAACATAGTCTAGCATTGCAGAGCGAGTCTCTAAACCCCAAGAAACCTAATCAGTGCCTACCCCTCCAGTTGTCTGAGTTTGCTATGAAGGCTTTTTGCTCAACCTGTTTAAGATTCTCAGCACTGTGACTATGCCTAATGGCATTAAGATGGTTTTCCACCAATTACTGATGCCCTATGAGAGCTACCTACCCCAGTTGTTGTCAGTAAATAAACTAAAATGCAGTTCAGATGTCAGTTTAGCCAGTGTAGACATATTTATATGAAATATATTTTAGTACAGAAGTGACTGTCGGTCTGGATATGAGCACCTACTGAACGAGCTTAACGTAAATGCAAAAGTACAGAAACCCTGTGTTAAATGAAAAATTCCTAAAAAACAGTGGAAGTTGAAACCATCTAACCGTGTAAAGGTACGCAGGTCAATAGGAGTTGGAGATCAAGATTTCCCAACATTATTTCATGATAAAATGATGAAAACACCATAATAGACTTAATTGGACTTATTGCAGGCTTCACACACTACTGATTTATCCGATGGAGGATCATATGGATTAATGGAGATTAACTGAGGACTTTGGGGGGAAAAATGTTGTGTGTTTTGAGGCTTTATTTTTCAATAATCTGACTTGAAATTCCTAGCTCATTGTCCATCTCGCAAATAATTTTGCCGTGGGGAAAATCTCAGCAACCAACCACTGCCGGAAAGAAATGTCTTGGCATCATTACTTTCTCCTTGGCTATGGGCTTAGACAGAGACAAAGTTTCAGGCCTAATTGCTGTCCTGTCAACAACAGCTCGCTCTGTACTTGTCATTTAATTGATAAGACGATTCAGGAGTTTCTCAGTCTGATCTAAATGAGGAATTTTGACACCTTGAAGCTCACCCGTGCTTTTCCCCTGAGTCTCAAATGTGTTGTTCACTTTTCAAAATGGCAACAGTAATTTATTGGGACACAATTAATTCAGCACTGCTACCTGCTTTTGTTAAAAGAAAGATTTCTATTTTCTGGGGCTGAGCGATAGACTTGCATGCTATTTTTGGGGAAACATCAAACGTTTTTTGACACTATTTTCATGTATATTTGGGGATTAATATAACCCACATTTTCATAAGGCAAACTCGAAACTAACCGCAAAGCTGAGTTCAGTGAAAGCTGAAACACAGACACAGACACTGGGGCAAAATCTAAACTTTCTCAAGCAGCTAATCGCATGACTTATTCAATGACGTTTTCTTTTTAGGAGTTGAATAATTAAGACAAATTAGTAATTAAGTGCGATTAGCGGGTTGCCACACATCAGTATTTTGATGTGATCTCAGCTTAATATAAAGTGTATATACATGACTCAGCAAACACAAGGCTGTGACTTTTCAGTATAATAAAATGCTTTTCTTCATCCGGGGTATTAAATACGTTACACACACAGCATAAAGCCAGTATGCACTTTCTTGGGATGCACTGCCCTTCTACACCTTTATGCTTGACATGCTGTCATTTTTTACTTGACATAATAAATATGAGGAGCCTGAGTGCATTTTTATAAGAATGCTCGAAAAGGCATAGTTTCACGTTTCTCTCATTCAGATTCGGAAAGCTTATCATTGCAGGTTGGTCAGGCAAGATCATGAAATAGAGGTCATGTATTTTGGATGGAAAATCCAATTTAAATGCAAAATAGTCTATTGATAATGATCTTGACTATGTTTTTTCCCCATTCAGACATTTGGATATTAAATAGCTTTTTGTAAAACACTGCTATAGGTCTTACTCACCTTCTGCAAAAAAAATTCTAATTAGTGAGTCCAATCGTAAATGTCTGATGTATGATGTATGTAAAACATTATGTATGCCATGCCAGCTATTAATTTCGACCATCTCGTAGACATCTCATAGCCTTGAATAAATTGCATGCATTCATTATTACAAATAAATATAGCTTGAAGAGGAATAAACTGTCATCACCTGCAAGGAGAAAACTTTGTCGGGTAACTGTAACTTGTTAAGAGTAAAGTTATCTGTTTATGTCTATACTAGCCCCAGATGATGGAGAACTCATTGTTTGGAAATTGATAGTTGCAGTTAGAGCTGTTTACCAGAAAACAAAGTAAGAAGGCAAATAGCTTGCAACGTCATGAAGCCCAGGGTAGCATTTCACTGCAAAAATAAGTCAAATCGAGAGAAAAACATTTCCTGTGGTAGTGCACTGACAAAACAACTGCAGCACAAATAACACAATCGTTTCTAGCAGGGAGTTTTAACACGACTTTTTAAAGCAAATATGTAAATATTAAAAAAAACAACTTAGCCATGATGTTATGCATAAACCCGAAATTTATTAAGTGAATTTAAACAATTAACACAGCTATTTATCAAGTGTGAAGTGTGAAATTACATGACATTTCCTCTTAAACGTTTCAGTTTTATAAGGTTGCTGACATGGGGATTAATTAATGAGGAAGACATTTTGTCAAAAATGTCTATGAATCCAAGATTTTGCCCATATCACGTGTAATTCCTCTAATGGATTTGCAAATAAATTTTTCAGGCTACGTTTCACTGCCGCACTGCTGTATTCCTCTAAGGTTCAACATGTATTACTTATTTTGTAGGTTGTATTTTAAATGTTTAATTGTAATTATATTTTTTTACAGCACTCAATTACATTGTGAGAAAAATAATTAAACTATCTAATTAGGGATGACCCAAAACTATAGCCTTTACCCCCTTTATAGCACAATTGTAACTGTAACATTATCTTGAGACAAGTCTTAGATTTGAAAAAATTTGCAATAGATATGCTGTACACAAAAACAGGACTCTTGCCCAAGTTGCCCTTTGTCATCTTAGCTGAAGAAGAGCTTTTGCGTGAAACGTCCTGTTTGGGCCATGGGCATGGATTTTACAAGGTGTCTGAAACATTTTTACAGGGATGTTGGTCCATGCTGACGAAATGGCATCAAGGAAATAGAACTTGCTGTCATATCATTGGAACCATATAAGCCGTTACTGGCCTGCTTGTGACCTGCCTGTTTGCTTGAAAATGTATTCCCCGTCTTCAACTGCTCCCATCAATGAGCTGTTTTCACCCCCAGGACCGTTGCTGACTCGACTTTTTTTGTTTCTCGCACCATTCCCTCACACAATGTCATGTGTGAAAAATTCCGGAAGGTGGCAGTTTCTGGCAGACGAGTGGCTTGGTGTCGCGCTTAGGCCACTTGATTTGTCCACTCTAACATTCAATCATAACTGAAGGACTTGATGCCTGTCTGCCAGCTTTAGCAAGCTGCAGGGTAATGTACCTAATTAACTGACTACTTAGTATACTTATGTATGTTTGTGTGTGTTTATGTGTGTGTGTGTTTGCAAATTCTGCATTCCTTCTCTATAGAGCTTTGCAGTCTAGCATGGCACACATTTTTTGAGTAGAAGCTTCTTCCATAATGGTCCCTGCCGGAGGACACCCTTTTTTCATCACTCTAAAGGGAGGTTCTTCTGACAAGTTCATAGTTTCTGTGATCCTAGAGCCTGCCAGGTGCACGGCAAGAATATCCTCCAGTAGAGAGTCACTGAGAGTAGTGGTAGCTCTTCAGACTAGACTCAAGCCCAGCCTGCTTATGTAGTGAGAACAAGATAACTTTTTGAACAGAGAATGAGCCTTCTAGTCACCTGATTTTGCTCTATACTTTGCTTGAACATTTTACAGCCAGAGTATTGTGTGTTTCTATTTATTGTCCACCACCCACAAAATGTTTAAATGTATGTTAAAATGCAGGTCTCACTGGAAAGAATCGACTTTGTTAGTGTGGCACGCAGCCGGCAGCCGCGCCCTCAAGCAGTATTGGACAGCAGACTTGAGAGGGAGGACGCCTCAGTCTCCTGCCGTTCTCGGACCGAGCACGCCCTCATGTTACAATTAGAACCTGAAACCCCTGTGTAATGTCGTGTTCTTTGCTGCAAATGTTCTTCATTCACGGAAGATAGTATCTGAAGATAACAATTAACAATTTCTGAAAGAAGAACATCATACATCCAGAAGTGGGTGCTATGGTCCCAGTCATTTAATTATTAATTATGTGTTGGTAGGCACCAACAAGGGGATTCTATTTACGCACCTCGACCTCCATTGCTCTAAAATTGTTAGGACTAAATTAATTTAAAGCTAAAACAACTGTTCTCGCTGACAACAATCATCAATTTTTTATTAGAAATTCTAAACCAATACTCTTGCAGTTTGTTTGCCTTTCGTGTTTCTCTTGTCCTCCTTTGTCTCTCTATTCCTTGGCAAATTAAATACAATTAAAATTCACTGTAATTTTACATCTATACATACCAACATGAAATATGAGACAAAAGTCAGTTTCGATTATTTTTGTTTTGGAAGCATGACACGCGACTGAAAACGAAATCAGAAGTTTGTTGCACTACTCATACAGGAAGTGAAAATTAGTCATACATGAGTAATAATATTCGAATGGACATGGCTAATGTCATTCCAAAAGTTCTGTAGAACAACAGTCAGAACTATGCTTCTTTTAAGGTGTTTTACTTTTTTTTTATATGTATGTGGGCCTCATATAGCACCAGATGACCCCGTTCTCTGCTCATTATTTTTCAATGTGATAAGCCAGAGAATTTTACTACTTGACCACAGCAGACAGCTCCAGACTAAAGCTTAATCCAATTAAATGTTGCAGGTCTATCTGAAAGACAGCAAACTCTTGTAATTAAAATACTTTGACAGCCCTTAGATATGCTGAGCGCGAAGCCTATTAACAGCGTGCAGGAGTTTGAAATGGGATTCTCTGCTCTGGACTTTGCAATGTGACGGAATTAAGCGGCCTATTTATTTACATAAACAAGGGCTCCTCTCAAAGAAATGAAAAGTCTTACTTAGTTCACTTAAATTTGAAGGTTAAAGCTGAGGGGGAAAAAGCATAAAGCGACCAGGTTTGTTGGTTCTTCGCTGCTTTCCTGTAGATGCCAAATCAGGTGGATTAAAAAGATGGACTGTTCTTCTTCAGGCACCACCTACCCTCTCAACACAATATAAACAACACAGAGAACAACCCTTTCTTGACTGAGTATTTAGCAGAAATTATAGGTGGAAAAATGGCTCTGGGGCTGTCCGACTCTTGAGAGTCGTGTGATGGTTTGGATAATGTGAAATGATGAAGCCTGCCTGCAAGAGGAAATGTTTAAAGGGGGTGGCGAAGATCCATGAAATGACTGATATCAGTCGCGTGGCTTTGGATGCGTTGACACGTTAGCCTTTTTAAACAACTCAGCATTCATTAATTCACATGCAATCACTTAGTAAACACACGCAAGTGGCTTGCACAATGCAGTACACTAAACCCCTTGTGAAATTAACATGCCATTGAGTTAAACTGTTTCCATAACTGCAGATGACTCTCCCACCCTCTGGGGTCCTCATATAGAATATATTTCCCGTTTTGGTTCAGCTGGCAGCGCAGGGCTGGAAACCCAAAATAAACCAGTCACATGTTGCAGACACAAAAGAGCTATGTGCCTGTGATTCAAGCTCACATTGTTACGTAACATGCATATTTACATAAAGGATTAGAGTTTGCGGGTAGATTTGGGGCTGATGTAAGGTTTGAGAACTGAAGAGGTAGGTGTATTCCGATAACCTGAACCACAAAGGCAACCTCCACATGAGCACAGTAGCACAATAAGTCTATAACGAGATTCATGTATGCGATGGGTATGTATTTACTCATTTGGTACATGCTGTTAAGCAACTTAAACGCTTCTTCATCACCAGTCACAAAAAATAAAAACGCTGTTGAGCAGTGTCGTAACAGCAGTCGCCATGTAATTACATAACTAAAATAGCTGAATACAGAGATTTATCACAAACATGATTAGCACGCAGGTAGTTAGAACGCAGTTGGAGATTAGTGAAATGGTAATCCTTCCAAAGAAAAGGGGCCGAGAAGCTGAGCTTTGGCAGACAAAAATAATACATTATGTTATAATAAAAACTCATTGTTCCTAATCCTATAGGTCTGGGGAACAAGTGCCCATCATTCTCTTTGAGAATCAGGGGGAAATAAAAATAAGAGTAATCCGAAAGACTTCCTCACCAGTTACAGCTTCATACTACTGGGCAGTACTGTTGAGGAAAGTGCCATCGAAAACGTGGCTATGCTTGTATGGTTACTCTCATCACCATTATTCCTGTCCTTCTTTTTTAATAGTTGAAAGTGTAATTATGTTAAGGGCTGAAAGATACCACATCTTCCACCCATGTCAAAATAAAATATGTGCTTTTAATAAGCCCCGGAGGGAGTTAAGGCTCTTCAAAGGGCTGGGGCTGCCCTTTGTCCTCTAGATGGCAGTGATGTGCTTTCACACCAAATGCAGCCAGGCTGCTATTCGTGGACGATTTCTGCTTGTCTTACAGATCATCAACAGGCCTCCAGTGTTTTATTCACCGGATGAACAGCAATGTCACCCTAGGTGCACAGCAGGCACAAGACATGAAACTCGCTTTTAAATGGAAAGTGCTGAAGGAGCACAGCCTCCTGCTGCTTTATTCAGTGTGAACAAAAAGATTGTTTCTATCGATACAAAACACATGGGAAAAATTGACTGGAAAAGTAAATATTATGTACGTAGCTGAAAAAGATGTTTAAGAAGGCGTGATACGTAAACAAGCTCAACGGACCTGTAAACACTGTTATTAGCATTAGCACAAAAGTGCGAAAAAATGGTTCCCAATCCATAATCAACAGTATTATATGTCAAAGGAAATTAGCGCATAAATGTGGAAACGCAGGCTAATTCTGTATAACATATACCACATGGTATTTTATACATTATTTTCAATGTGTTCAGACAGCAATGGTATGTGAGTGTTTGGATTTTGGGAAGGAAACACAATCCAGAGCATAAAACAGAGCAAAAGTGAAATCGAGAAATGTCAAACATATTACCAATATTTACACTTTTTGCAATGTATTTGCGTATTTGTCACAGAGACTTTTATATCTTTTAAAATATATATTTATTTATTTATTTTTAATGATGAAAAGGAGGGCAGAGTGGCATAGTGATTAAGGCACTGGACTTGCAGGTTTGGGGTTAAGGCATTGCACTGGTAGCATCAGCTAACTCATTGCATAATGGTAACCTGTCACCTAACCAATGCAATGCACATTGCGCAGTGATAGTCAAAGAAACCCTACCTGTTAAAATTGGTTTACTATCATTGCAGTCATTTAGGAAAATGAAACCTTACAACCTGGATAAAGCCTAGGTCAGGCAGAAGCAAGGCAAGTAACTGGAAGAGATACACACAAAAAAATTATAATAAATTAATAATTTTCCAAATGCTGAAATGATGGGATGTTGCTGTAGGCCTTATGTATGCAAGCTGCCATAAAACACTATTAAATAGTACTTTGAAATGATGTGACCAGTAAAGGTCACTCTACCACTTGGAGATGGGAGACATGTATTTGAATATGTGAGAGGATATTTTTGTGGTTTCTAAGTCATTATTTTGAATGGAGATGATTAATTTCTGGATCATAGTAGACGCCACTTAACCCAAAGATAAAAAGCTTGTGCAATGGAAGTTAATGCCATTTGCTACTTATGAAAATTGGAGTGGCACTGTTGCAGATTCATTTCCTCAGCCTGTGAAATACAATGTTTTGGCTGCTCTCGGGGCATATACTACGGCCTTGACTGGTGGAGGTCAGTAATAACTCATGAGAGATGACGTTTGGTGTAATTTGTATGAAGGAAGCTTGTGAAAATGATGGAAAAATGGGCTAAGAAATCAGCGTGTGGAACTTTTGTCACATTGGATAGGCTGAACAAGGATTCCAACTTAAATAGATGAATTATCCACTATTTCTGTTTAGAAGGAATTTTAAAATCTGGATTTAAGGAATTAATCTATTAATTTAATCCATATAAATTAACCCTTTTTCATGCAGACGTGGTTGTGTTAGATATACAAACCATGCTTTATTGAAGTCATAGCAAAATCAAATAATTTACGATGGTAAAACATCTGTATTACTATGTGCATGTGAATCCCTTGAGCTTAGCTGACAATTCACACATTTGACAATTCAATTGTAAAATGAGATACACTATATGGACAAAAGTAATGGGACACCTACACATTACACCTACAGGAGCTTTTATGACATCCCATTCTAAATCCATAGGCATTACTATCGAGTTGGTCCCCCCTTTGCAGCTATAACAGCTTCCACTCTTCTGGGAAGGCTTTCTACAAGATTTTGGTGTGTATCTGTTGGAATTTTTGCCCATTCTTCCAGAAGAGCATTTCTCCGGTCAGACACTGATGTTGGATGAGAGGGCCTGACTTGCAATCTCCGTTCTAGTTCATCCCAAAGGTGTTCCACAGGGTTAAGGTCAAGGCTCTGTTTGAGCCAGTTAAGTTCTTCCACACCAAACTCATCCAACCATGCCTTTATGGACTTTGCCTTGTGCAGTGGGGCACAGGCATGCTGGAACAGAAAAGGGCCCTCCCCAAACTGTTTCCACAAAGTTGGAAGCATAGAATTTTCCTAAATGTCTTGGTAAGCTGAAGCATTAACATTTATCTTCAGTGGAACTAAGGGGCCTAGGCCAACCCCAGAAAAACAACCCCATAGTATTATCCCTCCTCCACCCAACATTACAGTTGGCACAATGCAGTCAGGCAGGAAATGTTCTCCTGGCATTCGCCAAATCTAGACTCGTCCATAAGACTGCCAGATAGAGATGCGTGATTCGTCACTCCACACGTTTACACTGCTCCAGAGTTCAGTGGCAGCATGCTTTACACTACTTCATCTGACGCTTGGCATTGTGCTTGGTGATGTAAAGCTTGCATACAGCTGCTCGACCATGGAAACCCATGCCATGAAGTTCCCGGCGCACAGTTTTTGTGCTGATGGTAACGCCAGAGGAGCTTTGGAACGCGTTGGTGACTTTGACGCACAATGTGCCTCAGCACTCGGCGACCCCGCTCTGTAACTTTACGTTGTCTGCCAGTTCATGGCTGAGTTGCCGTGGTTCCTAAATGCTTCTAAATAGGCAGAGCAGTGGTGTGGACATTTCTTCATAACAATGGACTAAACTGAGACTGATCAGGAAACCCAGATTCATTTTAAATCTTTAGTTGAATTACTTGGAAGCCGGCACCTGATGGTAGCTCTTTTTCATTGGCTGGAATCACAGAAAGCAATATACAGGAGAAGTTGTGGCATCTGAGAGAGCACCACATAGTTGTCATCGTGTTGCCGTGGCAGCATTCATGTGAGGAATGGTGAGCCACAAACGTTTGGGCAAGTAGTCGTATCTGACAGTGTTCCGGCAGACAGAAGGAGGAGCAGGGGAACTCACCCTTGTAGGATGACTACAGTGAATTGGCTGCTGAGAAGGAAAGAATCGTGCAGCGGCCTGGGAACTGAAACAGATAAGGAATGCATTGAATTTCGATGTGTGTGTGTATGTGTTTTTTCCACGGTAATAGTTGCTGATGTAGAGACGGTGAGTCATTTTTAACTGGGAATTTGGTTCTTGTAGAAAGGTACATTTGAAAAACTCAAAAACCAACCCGCTTTCTCCCCTGTCTATGTGAATGTATGTCTGATTAAGCACCTTTTTAGTTTTGCTTGGTTCCCTGAAAGCCTCGTTTATAATTATACATTGATCATTTAAAATAATATCCTTATAAAATCAGTGTTCAAGGCTTAGATTTAGCTTTTTACCCCTTTTGGTATTTTTTCTTGCACACCTTGATGATGCAGTAAATAAATAAATAAACAAAAGTAAGAGACAAGACCCCTACCCCTGTAGGCTATATAAGTATCAATGAATCAGTAATTTTGGATCAGGCAAAACAAAAAACCTATAAAAATTTTTTTTTTTTTCTTGAACCAGATTTCAAATGGTAAAACTATTATTACCATTTGTTATTAATATTATTATTATTATTACTATTGAAGCTATTAGTCATTATCTATTATCATTTAATCTTTTACAAACCTTAGGTAGGGTGAATTACAATTTAAAATCACAATATTGATCTTTGGCTATTGTCAATTATGGCGTAATTGTTTTTTAATTTTTTTTAAACTATTGTTACAACCCCCTGGGAGTTTGGCAGGACATTACATACAGAATCATAGAAACCACCAATGAAAACAGTTTTTAAAAGAAAAATTTGAGTTAATAAAAGAGAAAAAGCCAGTGTCAACAGATAATTAGCCAAAACAGGTTATCATGTAAAATGGGTCAAATCAAATATTTTATGCTGTGGCTGATTGAAGCATTGTCTCCAGCTGTACCAATTACTCAGCTGAGGACTTTTGGAAATAAGCTTTCAGGCTCTAAATATCCGGCTAGCTGGTCTTAAAGGGGCAGGATACAGATTCCCTACCCACAGCTGAAACACGCTATAATACATTTGATGTGTGACAGTCTCGTGTTTTTCTAAAAGTTTAAACAGTTTTTACCTGGATAACTAAATAAAGCGATTAAGTTAGCTAAGAGGATTTTTCAAACTTTTTAAATAACTAACTGTCGAAATGAACTTACACATATGCATACGGAAAATTTAATTTTTTAGTGAATTTTGCCAAAGTAAAAGTTTAATAAATAATCATGCATTGGCTTTCCTAGATTGGGTATTCGCTAGTATTTCTTAACCAATCAGATCAATAAAATGTAATGCATTCAACATTTGGCATTTTTTTCCAAACAAGATTTCACACAGTGATTTTCTCTGTACTGTGACTGTGCATGAATCATTAAGCACATTTGATCTCAACTTGTGAAAGATGAAAGCAATAAAAGATTGGGACTTAAAATAAAGCATTTCATACGTATGAATAATCCTACTTTAGCACCAGATAAAAATCACCGTAATCCACTTTGACTGTGTTTCCTGCAGACCAGTTATTGCCAAATAACCATATCAGATGGTATTTTTATTTTTAAAAAATGTACACGATTCTTGTAAACTCGTCTTCATAAACGTGTACACACTCACCAATCTGTAGCTTATGCTGTGTATCGATTGTGGGGGGAGCTACATTTTACCATATAGTCAAATCTCCCCACCTTTGAATTCACTCACTAACTATTTCAACATATTAGATCAGAGAAGCTTGTGTAAGTAAATAGAACAGATCTTCAGTTATATTATAAAGTTCCATGATTCTGACTTCATGCACTTTAGCATTTTTGGTGCATTTTTATTCAGTTGCTTCTCGAGGCATTCAGTTTCCTGAAACCCACGCTCTTATCTTTCTGGAACTGGAAAATAGCAGCAGACTTGAATGAGAGCAGAAGAGCATCCTGAGAGAAAGCAGAGTTATCTATTGGAATTTAGCCCAACACATATGCTTAAGCATTAGGAAGGCCGTGGCGATAGGGAATGTTACAAATGCCAATATTCCACTGCAACACAAGAACCCCTCACATTCTGGAAGAGTCAACAAGAAGGGCTGGGGCATTCAATCCTATTATAAACCTAATGTAGCCTAATGTAGCATGTGATAGGCGAGGCGAGGAGAGAAAGGCAGCTGATGAAAACAGAACCTGATGTAATACTGAACCGGACATGTACACTGCCCTTCACAGCAATCTAAAATGAATGCAAAGATAAAATGTACAGGGCATACATTTTTTTATTTATGAGTAAAAACAAATAAGCACAGTATATTAAAAACTTTCACAGCATGAGCTTTGGCAAGTGACATTCATATAACGGGAAAAATAATGGGAAAAGTAACTTGTGGCTCTCATGTGGGTTGACTAGCTATCTTGGAGCTGAAGACAAATTTAGTGACAATACATGCAAGGAAATGCAAACAGGTTATCTACAACAATTACTTTCATGGTACAAAAAAATGCCCTTAACACTAATCTACCCGTTATGATTTCCTGCATATCTCCTGTAGTTTTTCTAGTTTCAATCAATGTCTCAATCTTTGATTTATAAAGCCTCACCCAAAGCCTATTTCAGCTAATTCAGGATTGCACAATTCATCAAGCTACATAGAATGTCCTTAGGGGGGCTTGGGGCAATTGCAATGTCTTTACTACATCTTTCTTTCTGTCACCTAACAGACGAAAATATTTAATACTCAGTCAAATTTTTCAGTTGAAACCTTTTAAAATCCTACATAACTTAATTACTATAACCATGAAATATACAGTCTAATAAATTATAAACATGCGCTAACATCTGCTTGATGACATCACTGAGACAGCACTTATTAAAGTTGTGGATGATATCCTTATAGCTCCTGATGACAACTCTCTGTCTGTACTAGTGCTTCTTGACCTTAGTGCTGCTTTTTACACTGCCCTATTGAATGCCAGACCCTGCTGAATAGACCTGAATGTGATAATGATATAGGAAGTCCTATCTCCTGGTTTAACTCATACCTAATAGACAGATTTCAGTTTCAGTAACTAATGACCATTCATATTGACTGAATTTAGGTATGGCGTCCCACAAGGTTTGGTCTTAGGTCCCCTACTATTTAACCTATACATTTTAATTTCCACTGCGATAGCACTCAGCTCTATCTATCTGTGAAACCAGGCAAACTCCAACATTTTTTTTCAATTAGAATATTGCCTCAAGGATATAAAACAATGGCTGACATTTACTTTTTATTTTTTAATTATGGGAAAACAGTCCTAGGCCCGAAAAATCACTATAACAGCATGACCATGCATTTTGATAGCTATTCTCTGTCTTCCTTTGGTTATCAAAGACCTTGGGGTAACAATTTACCCTGATCACTAATTTGAGTATCATGTTGAAAATATAAGAAGAGCAGCAATTTTCCTTTTAGAAATATTGCTAAAATCTGACATTTTCTCTGTCCAAAGGATACAGAAAAACATATCAATTCCTTTGTAACCTGTAGACTAGGCTATTGTAATGCCGTTACAACTTGTGTAAAATGCTGCCGTTAGGATCAAAGCAAAAAAAAAAAATGTCCACACCACACCTGTCTTAGCACCACTTCACTGCTTACTGAAAGAGCACCGTGCTGACTAAGGTGTTACTTCTTAATTTTAAGGCATTCAATTGTTTTATATTCATAGCTACCGATGTTGGTTGACTTTAAAATATATTAAAGTTTAATGGCATTGCTAGAAATGTTAATGTTGAAATCCATGGGTGGATAGGTAGAACTAAATTGTACAACTACATTTTACCTATCCAGCTGGTTAGTTATCTATCTAGCTTTGACAAACTATCCTACTGCTAAGATCTTACAAGCTAGCTCCCTTTAGTCCACACGTTTTTTGCCGTCATACAACCCATCATGGACAATTAAGAAATATCTACTGCAAACCGTACAACACAATTAGCTAATCCTTTTTAAACAAATGTCAGTTGCAAACAATAAAATGTGAAAAAGCTGGCTGAGTATGTTTTATAATATTCTGATGTGAAATTTCAAGAATATTTTCTTTTTTATTAGCAGTAAGTTGGAAGAGACTCTGGCTGTGGGCTGTGTACAAGATTAAAGTTGTTTCAGAATAGCTTTTGATTTCATACACATGCATTAAAACTTACCTTTGTATTATTTTCAGAGAACCCCAGCCATTAAGTAAAATGACAGATAATATAGTGCAGCATTAGTATAAGACCTCTTTAATCACCTTGGTTGAGTTTATTAGTCCTGTTTTTCATCTTTGTTCTTATTTTTTCGTCTAATAGACCTCCAATCAGTAATTGAGCATATGTGAATTGGCCTAGTTAATTTTTCCTTGTGTCATGGACAAAGAGGCAGACCCATAACCCACAGGCTTGAGTAAGCACAACAAGGGAAAAAAGAGTTGGAGGTTAGATTTTTTTTCTTGTAGTCAGACAAAAAAAACTGGAAAATACATGCTATTAGTTTTAGCTTGGTCTAGACTTTTTTTTTCTTTCAATTTTAATGGCTTCCTCTGACAAGCTGTCCCCACAGTAACAAAGAGGTAGGAGTCCAGTTATGACACCGCATATTTATTTCCATTGTTCCACCCAAAGGTGGAACATGGATGTATTTATTATGTAGTGAAAATATGATAAGACATTAAGTTAAGACATCCAGTCAAGGCATTACAATATACTTTGGATCACAGTAAGAGTATGCATTCTTCATATGGAAATGGTTTCATGCGAGAAAATTGTATATCATTATTTTAAAGTGGTTTTGTATCTAAACACATATATTATCCAAATGTCCTTCATTGTAAAGAATACTGCTTATATGTTATTTGTTTGAAGTGTTGGAGGAAGTCAAAGTAGATGTGAGCTGGAGTGCTGATGGGGGCAGAAGGGAGACAGCTGTGTGTGCTGATAGTTGTCTCATCATTCGCAGAAGGATCAGAACTGGACAGCTGCCACTTCAGCTGCCTCTCACCTCCAGAAGTATCACTCCCCGACAGCGCAGACTAAAGCGGCCTCCAATGTCCAGCGGGATCAGCACTGGATAGATCCAACTCCAGCTAAAGAGGACCGGCTCCATGCCGAGCATTTCTTTCAGTGCTACTAAAGTCTTTTGTATCTCATATCCTGAGGCAAAATGGAAGGTTAACTTCTGATAGTACCCAAGCAGTCAAATTTATTCTATTATGCGGGCCCTTCTTTTTGAATAGGGGGATCTTATATATATATATAATTTTAGCAAGGAGCCAAAAGAGATCTTTCTGTCTTCCTCCCTCCCCAATCCTTGGCTTTGCCAATTGTGCACTGCCTTCAGGACTCCAAGTCAGATTCAGCCAATGACAAATGCAAATGCAGTCTCACCTGTGTTTTCATTCCTGCTGGCCACTCATAATGGTCTACAGAATAGCGTACACAAGCTAGCATAATTAAGATTATGCTAAAATGGTTATTTCATGTATTTGCTACATATTCCCAAGATTTTGGGATTTACACTCCTTTTCTCAGGTCGTTTCATTGTGTTTAATTAAGTCAGAGTCTTTGCAAGGCTCCGTTGTAGTAGCCATTAGAGACATGTGAACACTTTCTAGGAGATCTAGATGAGCTCATCGTTATTCTGCTCAAATCATACAAAAATATTAACACCTTCTCCAATTCTCAAAAATGAAGTACCCGACCACAGCCACTGGGTAAACTAGAACATGCCAAGAGGAATGAAAATTCATATGGGTGCACTTTTTGTGCAAAAAAATAACATGCCTTTCTGGTACATATATATAAACCTTTTTTATGGTGTTTCTTCCTCTTCTTTTCCACCTCCACATCACCTTCTGTCTGATGCTTTTGGATTTTCTCCATAAGCTCGTTGCCATCAGTTATTTATTTATTTATTTTTTATAGGAATACTTCATCCTCCTTGCGAAGAGCCACGAGATAAGGATTAGTTATAGAGTAATCATTTCATGAAAAGGGTAGTAGTCCCTGTGCTTGTAAATGAATAGCAGCATCGTTTATTCTTGTTAATCACGTTGATTAGGTGTTGTGGTGTTACTACCTCCATAAAAGTAATACCATTGAATCTTAACGAAACATTTCCTAAACTTCAGATATGAGTATTGTGATTATGTCATGATCATATTTTCTTTTTGCATTTAACATTTGAAAACCTGGGGAGAGCAGAGAGGAGGCAGTCTTGGAGGACATCGTTTTTGTCATGGAGGTCATTATTTTTGTCGAAGGAGTTTTAAAGGGCTTTAATGGGCTTTCACCCACCTACTAACAAGGTTTTATAGGTTCCAACTATACCCCAGGTTTCTTTGTTCACAAGAGTCTGGTTACTTGGTATCAGGGCCCTTCCACCATTGAATAGCCTACTCAATGGTATCTGGGAAGCAGGCACGATATCAATCTTTTAACCTTGATCTATTCGGATTGTCTCTATAATCATCTTGGCTGCTGAGATGGACCAATAGTATCTCTCCTTCCTCTAGCAATTCAATGGAGATGCTCAGTTGTTTAGAGAAGAGGTTTCATTTAATTATTTACTACTTATTACCTGTCCCACAGTTCCCAAAGTGTTTCTTTAAACAGCGTTTAATCAGTAAACTGTGATTAGAAACTGTTTTTTTTTCATGTGTTCTCTGTTTTTTCCACAGTTCCTTATGTTGCCACATTTCCACAGGAAAATCATTTAACAAATATAATCAAATTTGATCATTATTTATTTTAAGTGCATGACACCAAAGTGCGGTGGTTTGGAAAATGTCTAAATGAAACTGAAAACATAAAACATGACTTGATTACAAATTCCGTTGAGGGCTATCCAGCGCCCCCATTTAAAAAACAAGATGCTTAGCTGCCAGGCTAGTTACATTTTTAAAATATCAACGATTACCACATTCTATTCTATTGTCCTTATAAAAATAAGTCCTTGAATATTTTAGCCTACTAAAAAACAAAAAGGTTAAGTTACAAAAAAAAAGTATTTTATTTTATGTGCATGTGCTTCTGTTTATAAAAAGACTCGGTAAATAAATTAGCACTACCCACCCCAGTAATAAAATTGAAAGGCACCTTCAGCAAACACCTCACTGCTTAAAGCACATAAATAACGCATGCTGTCTGATTTGTGCATTGATGAACACTTTGTGGGGATTGCTTAGCGATGAATGCCGAGTGGTGCTTTCACTTTCCCTCTGAACTGGTGTTTGGGGAAGATAAACTTTGTTAAAGAGTACATACATATTTTAACATGTTCAATTTTCTTAATATCTGCATGAGCAAAGTAATCGCCAGCCATTTATTAGAATGAGTTGTTTCTCCTTTTTGGTCTCCTTCTAATAACAACTTCCTTTAAAAGTTTGTGAACATGAGTAAGGAAAAAAAAAGGTGCTTTGTTTGCTGTAGTGGATGCATTGGAATTGAATTAAACCAATGACCATAATAGTGATTTATTTTTTTGAATCTGATTACAAGCTGATTTTCCTCTTAGCTGCTTCACATTTCCATCCTCTGAAATAAATGCTCACAAAAGATCACATTACTGGGTAATTAACACTGACTTAATGAAGCAACAAAGAGTGCAATTTACCGCACAGATAATGACGATAATCATCACCATCGTCAACATCATCATCGTCATCATTGGCCTCTTTTGTTTTGTATTGCACAGTTTAGCTTCCACAATGCGAGTATAGAAAAATACATTATAAAACATCCCTGCATGATTATGAAACTCATGCTTATTCCAGGATGCAGTTATATCACAGAATGTGACCCAGTTTGGAGAGAAGCATTGGAACCCCCTTTTTCTCAATAGATCATAAAAGAATCACTGTGCTTCTTTGTCACTTTTGGTTGTTGCTAGTGTGGATGTGTTGACAGTAGCTGACTGCAGTCAAATACCTAATGCTTATACAACAATAAAACAAAAGGAAATGTGATCCTCTTAAGAATTTTCATTTTGAATGGCAGGTTGTATGACGATTTTGTTTTGATGAAAAAATTTATGCCAGACATCAGACTGAATTTTTGCTTTGGTAATTGAGTTTTTCCACGTGTTTCTTGGATACATTAAAATGTTGTATTTCAGTGCTTTCAATTGTAACAACACTAAGGGGCCTTTCACACCAATTTCGTTTAAGAGCTTGATGTGCGGTTTGGTTCGTTTGGAGCTATGTGTGAAAGGTTTGACAGTGACGAAATCGCACCAGGATGTGGACTAAGAGATTAGTCTTGGGTCATTGAAAGTACACACATTGGGGTTCCAACAGCGAACCAAACTGTGGAAGTGACACATTGATCAATCACCTGAGTGGAAAACCAAGTGCGTTCTTAATGTTGCACTGTGAAACTAATAGATTTCTGGACTGAGATGATTATTGTCAAAATGAACCCAACCCTGTAAGCAATTAACTGTAAACCGCCACTTTTTAACAAAATCACATTTTATTTATTTACTGTAAATACTGCAAGCAAACAAGATGCAATATACTTTTAAGCCCATGTGAATAAAATTTTTATTAGATCTCAAAGTAACCTGTCAAGTAAAGGAGACGTGAAACTAAGATGTATTGGGAAAATACCTAAATGTAATTGCACACACAAACACCAGTGCAACTGTCAATCCTAGGGCAGGAGCCGGGGGGACAAAGAGCAGCCACAAACCTCCCCACCATCACCATCACCTCCAACTCCCCCACTACCCCCACCATCACCCCCACCTCCCCTCCCCACCATCACCTCCAACTCCCCCACTATAGAAAAGATGCAAATAGAAAATAGTAAATAGAAAGATGCAACAAAGATAAATAAATTACAGAGTCAATAAATGAGACACTAAGGGCTCTATTTTGCCTACGCAGGCAGTAGCGCAGGTGGATGTGCTATTTTTGTCTGACGCAGGTTTATTAATTAGTCACTACCAAAGAGAATGGTTATTTGAAGCGCTATAAGAAATTGTCTTAGGGCATGGGGGCACACTGTAGGGTGGGACATAATAAAAATACTGTCAGCGCCGTGCTATTTTGGTTTTAGGTTTATCTAAGTTTCCAGCAATCGAGACCTGATTTTGATGCAAATTCAGACAGAAAAGAGATATTTTGAAGGCACTATTGTGAAAGTCATATTCAACCTGTCACGCAGTTCACAAAAGGTTTCTTCCTCTATAATTCTCACCACACATGCAATAACAAAATCTTCCCACACACTAAAAAACAAAAAAATCACATAATTATTAATTTTATTTATTTAACTAAGAAAAGTGTTCAAAAAGTGTTGCAGTTACTTGTTGTTTTTGTGTTTAGTTCCAACCACATAATAAATGAAAAACAAAAACAATTAGCCCTAAAAAAAGAGTAATTATGCATAGGACAGGAGTGAAAGGTGCATTTGTCTTTTAATCGTCACCATACAAAAGTAAATCCGTTTCTTTCGTGGCAATTTGCTTCAGGCTGTCCGGACTCAGACGCCAAAAATTGAGAACCCCAGTGTGTTACTTTAATGGGGAGATCCAAAACAAAAAATACAGATGCAGGTAAAGGGTCACACACCCATAAACAGGCCAATATAGAAATCCAGCATTCAGTAGTCAGTAGTCAGTAGTCAGTAGTCAGTAGTCAGTAGTCAGTAGTCAGTAGTCAGTAGTCAGTAGTCAAAGGGCTAAGCACACATCTGACCTGTAACTAGAGATAGCCAACAAGACAACGAAGGGGGGATATAAATATGGGCTACTAAATAGATTGAACTAGGGACAGGTGTGAACGATAAAAGGTGTTAACATTTTTTG
>JAOVYW010007339.1:0-10873 GCA_025775045.1 Hiodon tergisus
CAGCTCTTTATAATATGCCTGTATTATTTCCCCCGGTGTTTCGTCTATCTCGCGAACAACGTGGGTTTTACATTCAGTGCAAACATGCGAATCGTTATGATCATGTTGTACAGCCTCTTTCCTCCCATGGTCAACCCATTTATTTATTGTTTTAGGACTAAAGAAATTAAAGAGACCTTGATCAGGAGGTTCTTAGTCAAAAAGATTGGAACAGCATTAACAGCAGACCGTAGGTAAAACAAAGAATTTGCTTTTATTCCTAACATGAGTCATCTGGATTGTGAGATAAATGCAAAAATCAGCTTGTCTTAGGAATTTTCATTGAATAAGAAGTTTCCAATTAAATGGAGGGGTGTTACTGCTACTTATAGTAGCGGAAAGGGACATGTTCCATTTATAAACAGTAAGATATAAGTGGAAATATCAGGAATTAATGTTGATATGAAATACATTTTAAAATATTGATTTCCGCAGAGAAATGGCTGTAGTTCTATTGAGCGACTAGTTGAAGAGATATATTTGGCTGTTCTTCTATTTTAATTATAAATTTTATACATACAAAACAGCTAATGTCCTTCTGGACTGGACTGTGCGTGTCCCCGAGATCTGTGCCGCACAGATATAAGACACTGTGTAATTATTTACAGAAACAGTATGTAGTTTTATGATTTCTCTAAATGCTTGGTTATACCTAGAACTGTTCCAGCTTTACACAAGTTTTTCTCACTCTGTAATTTCCATGGTATCAGTCAAATTAAATACTGCCTATTAAATCTGTTTCTTTGTAAAACTGCCCAAAGTTATATGCTAACTTCAATTTTAAACATGAACAAATTTCCCATATCACTGCAGTTTTTTATTCTAGTAACTATAACCATTATATATTTTTTTGCCTGAATTCCTTCTGTTGCCATGTTTCAGACAAAATTTGGGCAATTAAAAAATATTTGAAACGTTCCATGTATAATTCTAAGAACATCACACACTTACAGTAAAAAAAAAAAAACATGCATACTGCACTGGTTTTCCCCAGAAATGCCCTCTTTTCGGGTCCATAAAACTGCCCTTTCTGCACTTCCTGCAATAAATTCCTCTGCTTGTTCTTATTCACTACTTCTTTAAACTGGCATGTTTTTTCCAAATTGTATGCGAACATGTAATTCATAACAAGTAAAATTCAATTACCAGTTTGCCAAAGTTTTGCGTTTTCCCCAGCCTATGGCTGCAGGTTCGACTGCCCAAAATACAAACCATTTGATATTAAGATTATGTACCAAATATTTCTAAATAATTTTAAACCTCCTTGATATTAAGATTATGTACCAAATATTTCTAAATAATTTAAAACCTCTTAAAAAAATATGTATCAATAGCTCAAAGCTAAATGCACTTCTAGACGGTAACAACATCTATAAGATTTTTTCATTCAGGTTTTTGCGCAGGTTATAGAACAGAGACCGCGCTTCTTAAAATTGTAAATTATTTCCTTATATTCTGATAAAAGTTATCTGCCAATATTAGTGCTCGTTGACCTTACTGCTGCCTTTGACACTATTGACCAGCAGATACTTCTGAATAGAATTGAAAGCAATGTCAGTATTAAAGGGAGAGTTATCTTCTGGTTTACGTAATACCTAACAGTCAGATTTCAATTTGTCCAAATAAATTATGACCTTTCAGATTTAACTGATTTAGGTATGGTGTCCCACAGGCTGTGGTCTTTGGTCTCTTACTCTTCAACCAATACATGTTACCAATAGGTATAGATCTGTCTATCAAACCAGACAAGGACCAGGATATTGTTAATTTACTATTGCTAATTTTATCTTGTTTCAAATATGTAAAACATTGGCTGAAATCAAACTTCCTACTAAAGTTTTTCTACCATAAGGAAAACTGAAATGGTAGTCCAAGGATCTATAAATCCCTAACAGCGTGACAAATTATACATTGAGATTTGATATAAATTTGCTTATCATAGACCTTTGGGTAAGAATTGACTTAGATCTCTCATTCGAATCCCAAGATAAAAATATAACAAAGGCAACGTTTTTTCATCTAAGAACTATTGCTAAAATCCAGCATGTTCTCTGCATTAAGGATACAGCAAACATGTCCATCCATCATTTTTAGGACAAAAAGTATCCTGAGGTTAAGAGGACAAAATACTGTTTCAATGATCATCAATTCAAACAGTTAAGTTTTGTCATGACCTATAGGTCCTGGATTATCTTTAATCCATCTGTAAATCGGTTTTGTTATGTTCACAGATGCATCTGCGTTCTAAAATATTCAAAAACTAAAAGTTTGAGATTCACTGCGTGCTTTTTTCTGTTTTTACACTACATCATTATTGTGGATGAAACCAATATTATAAGAGGAATTCTCAGGTGTCAGTGCTCCCAATAGAAATAGTCCACAAAGTAATCACTGCTGGGAAATAATTAGAATACCGCAGTGTCAAAACAGTATATATAAATATATACTGTCAGAGCCACGCTCGTCAACCTATGTTTGAGAGTAAGGACCGGGACACCACTGTATTACTAAGGGTAAGGACAACGCTTCCCAATACTGTCATGAAAGAAATGGGGTGAAATCTGAGTGTTGAATGTTCATAGGATCGGAAATTTCACAGAAATCGCAGATGCACACTGTTTCTGTGTGAGTGCCCGGGGGGAGAACAAGCAACACCGATACAGAATTTACTACAGATAAACATCGCTTCGACGTTTCGCAATGCGGCGCAATTTATTTAGACAATGATAACACGCAGAAAAACGTATTTTACTGTTAGTATAATTAACATTGCTTTAGTTCTGACTCATCTGACATAATCTGAATGTCTCAGTTTTATTAGCTGATGGAGTTCACTAAATTGTAAAGGACAATATTTGCAAAGATCGTCATCTTCGGTGATTAAAATACTTGCATTCTTGTAAAACTTTATACGCTGCTACAGGTATTTCTGCGCAATAGTTTCATAGGAATTTAAACATCAAGCTTAATTGTAATATAAACATGAAACATTGTCCTATATAATTTGTTCACAATGGAACACTAAAAACTTACAAATTGGTTTACTCGTTTTAGACAGAGGAAAGCTGGCCTCTTTGCCACTGTGAAGGTGATTGCCAAGGTTTTGAACCTACCGCAAAACACAACACAGTAGAGAGAGATAAGGAGAGGTATACGCGTGACAGACCGCGGAAAGGGGGTAAACAAAAAACGGCAAAATAAATCTTAGAATTTAAATCAGTGGTGACAAACTCCAGTCCTCACGGGTCGCGGTGTCTGCTAGTTTTTGTTACACCTAGCCTCTAAAATTAGAGTAATTGTTTCGATTAGGAATCTCAGCGGTTTTACGAGATCAAATGCTAACGGAGAGCAGAGCAGACGCTTTGGACTAGGAGTAAAAAAAAAAAAAACACCGTCTAAATAGAGGGCGAGTTATGACCGTACTACCGAAAGGGATTTCTACATCAGTTCCTCATAACTCTGTTGTATTACAGCAGTCTTATGGTAGAGGAAGCAGTTCAGACTCAGGGAGTCAGACTTTGGTTAAGGTTACAGGTTACTGAAGTGTAAAGTAAATTATAATTCAAATGTAAATGTTTAAATTGGCGTTATGGTAGATAACATAGTTTACTTTTAAGCGTCTGATAAACCCCTCTTTCTCTCTCCCTTGACAGTTTTGACTGAGACCAAAAGGCTCGAAATGGATTATGAAAGTTTAATAAGTGGTTGTGAAAGGGTTGCTGCAGGTCATTGCGAAAGCATTATAGCTGAATTTGGTCGAAATAATAACAGCACTGTTACTCGGTATTTGAAAAATCTTGCTGCTTTTCCCCAGAACCCTGGACATTTAGTTTGATTTGATCCTTTAGAATTATTGAAGTATATTGAATCATATAAATATGAACATTGTGTAATTTATTAATCTATTAATTATTAATTTCCTAAAAATATTTTTTTTCCAACATTTTATGTGCCATGAAATTGTAGCTGCTTCATAACCAACAAATATATATATTTTTGTAAACAATAGTCAGAAAGAGATACATAACAGTTTGGGTTGAATAATGTTACAAATCAAAAATCCTTTCGGTACAGTATATTCATTTTATTCGGTGAACATTGTAATTGTGTGAGTCAAATTTGTATTTCAACCGTTTAACGATCTGAAAATGATCAATTAACCTATGTTTTGTCTGAACTTGATATTTTGCAGTGGACTGTTCTGGTTTGGACATGAACTTCACGACAATAACAGAGTTCGTGATTATGGGATTCCCGGGACTTCAACCCCAATACTACGGAGCTGTGTCCGTGCTTCTCTTTGTCGCCTACCTGGTCATTCTAGTCGGGAACATTTTCATTTTAGCAGTTGTGGCCAAGGAGGAGACTCTTCAAAAGCCAACATACCTAATTTTCTGTAACCTGGCAATTTCAGACATTGCTTTTGGGACCACCACCCTCCCCAAAATAATCTCCAGGTACTGGCTAAATGACCAAATCATTTCATTCCACACATGCTTCCTGCAGATGTTTTTTGTCCATTTTCTGGGGTCTGTCAACTCTTTCCTCCTGATGCTGATGGCTCTCGATCGCTATGTCGCCGTGCGCAACCCTCTCAGGTACCCAACGCTGATTAAAAACTCCACCATTTTGTCTTTGTGTGGGATTTCGTGGCTATTCACAATGTCTTGCATGGTCTATATTGTTGTTGAGGCCATCTACTTGCCCTATTGTGCCTCAAATGTGATTTCACAATGTTACTGCGACCACATTGCAATAACCAGACTCGCGTGTGGAAACGCCAAATCCTTACAGTTTATTGCGTTTGGCATAGCAATGTTTATGTTGGTTGGTCCACTCGCGTTTATAATATTCACTTACTTTGCAATCATTATCGCAGTCATGAAGATAACAAGCCTGGAAGGACGTTACAAAATGTTCTCCACCTGCAGCCCACAGCTCTTTATAATTTGCCTGTATTATTTCCCCCGGTGTTTCGTCTATCTCGCAAATACTATCGGTTTTTCTATAAGCGCAGACGTGCGAATAATTCTGGTCATGTTGTACAGCCTCTTCCCCCCAGTAGTCAACCCATTTATTTATTGTTTCCGCACTAAAGAAATTAAGGAGACTTTGATCAGAAAATTCTTACCCAAAAAAACTCAGAGCAGCAACTAAGACTATAATTAAAATAAACCCAGTATATGTTAAACAGTGCAAATTGAATTTTTTTTCTTCATATTTTATTTCCATTGAGAGAATAAGATCTAATGTTTTCAATTTATCTAAAAATGTTTAAAAATTATGTGACATTTCCTCCCTCAACGAAAGCTATTGAGGCACCTGACAAAGCGGTTACTGGGTGACCATCCCTGATACTTAAACCTACAACCATCAAATGCCCAACCCTAGACTCTAAACTAAGTATGCCAGACCTTCTAATTCTGCTTACACTGTCACAACTGTATGAAAAATGTACAACGAGAATGGGGTTTTGATAAAAGCAAACAGTGGTGTAAAGCTGTTGAACTCCCGTGATTCAAAATTGCTTCAGTGTAATATTTTAATAATAATATAATATAATTATGATAATGATAATAAATGTTTTTAAACTTTGAATTTCTAAAAATTATTTTCTGAATTTTTATTTATTTAAAAGACATCGAAGTCTCATGAGGTACCTTAGCCACACACACAAAGCACTACCCAGGTCACATGGCGCCCTCCCCTGTCTCCTCTGTCTGTCCTAACAGCCCTCCACTTCCTGGTTTTCTCACATGACCAATAGGGCATGAATTGGTCGATTGGTCACTCCTGTAGCCTGTAGTGGAAGGACCCCATTAAAGCCTTGTTTCAATATGTCTATCATGTTTTTATATTGTTGCGGAAATTCAACTTTAGAATTTATCCACACATGCTTCTATATACTATGTTTATATTTAGTGTCTTTCTACATATCCACATACGTCTCTATATATCCAAATAAGAATGAAAAGGTTTCCTTTTATAAAGTAAGACCTTTTCATGAAGTAGAAAATGCCTTCTTTCGTTTGAGATAAAAGTTCTTCAACAACAGTATTCAATAGTTTGTGGAACTGAAAAACCAAAGGACTTCTTACAATATGGGTTTACTTGCTTGATACTAGAAACTTGATATCAACAGCAACAGCAGTGTTTTTTTATGCACAGGGGTTGTTGACAACCATAAACCGTCTGAGCTTAAAAGCATTTGTTTATGAGACAATCAGCAATTGTGAGACTAATGAGTTTCCTTGCCCCTTTTAAAGCACAGCGGGCAGGCATTGTATGAAGTTGTGTAACTTGTTGCTAAATGCATGAAACCACATACCACTCTAGAAATGATAATTAGATTTCAGCTTGTAAAAATGTGGTTAATTAAAAAAAAAAAAGGTTAATAAACGAACCCTAGATCATGCCAAAATTATTATTTTTTAGATGGCTATTTTGCTTTATTTGTTTTTTTTACTGATGTCTGTGGGGGGCACTGTTTTTAAATCAAAAATTTAAGGGGGCATGGACTACAAAACACTGATCTAACCTTAAATGGAGCCAGGTCACGTGCAACAGTTCAAAACTCACACTCCTAAAGGTGACATATTGTAATTATTTACCTGACCACACTGGCGGCGGCGGCGCTGTTACACATTTTGAATTGACAAATGGATCTAAATTTGGTAACTTTTAATAGATATCGGGGCAGATATTTTTTATGTCGATATCGATTTTAAAATCCCAATCTAGACCATTTTACTAGTTATTGACATTTGAATAACCTCACATATGTGTAACCACCAACAACAACGACATCAAACTCGCCGTTGCCGCTATATGAATCAAGTTATTTTGTTTCCATTATATCCCCACTTGTGTCGTATATTTAAAGCGCATAGCATTAAGAGTGGAATTCGTTACAATTCAACCAGAGCCCTTTTTCTCAAATCAATCCACTTTAATGAAAACCACATTAATTTTACTTAATGGCCTTTTTTTAAAAATTCAAATGGCTTAATGGATTTTAATTATGCGCGGGGAAAAATCTGACTCTAGAGTAATTACACTGGCTGCCAATAAACCACTGGCCGGCTAAGTTACAACAGTTAACTAATGCTAATTAACAGTTTAACAGCCCAGCCATTTAACTAAAAGACCAATGAGGATACACCTATGCTTTCAGACTTTTCAGACTACTAATAAACACTGTCTACACACTAGAGGGGCAAAAGAAACATCTTCATTAGCTTTAAATAGGAACAAAGCAGTCAGGGTAACTCAACCAGGGGGGGACAAAGTCTCTCGTGGTCTTCTTATTTTTCCATATACATGAGCAAATAGGGATTCATATATATATATATATATATCCATATATACTGTCAGAGGCACCCAGAGCCCAGCTTATCAACCTGTGTGGTGGACCGGGATATCTCTGTATTACTAAGGGTAAGGATATCAATTCCTAATATCATAACAGGGCAAATCTTGACTACTCACAGCATTGTTACTTACCCTAAAATTAAAGCCTTTTTCCATTACTGGGTGATTACTGAGTAATTTTTATGATTCGGACAATGAAAGGCATACAAATCTTAGGACACTAAACAAAGTAAAACAAAACGTATAAACAAAGAAATTATTGGTATTATTGGCATTCATCCAATGATATGCCTATAATGCGTTGTGTCTCGGTTTGTGGTTGTGCCAGTGTTGATTTACGCTGAAGATGTATATAATTAGATATGTAATTAATATGTATATAATAATTACTATTATTATTGTTGTTGTTGTTGTTATTGTTATTATTATTGTTACCTCATTTGATATCTGTTTGATATCTCATAACATATATAATTATACAAATTATTTATAAAAATTAAAAAGTAATTTCCAGACCAATGCCAACTAATCAATATTTCTTAAATAATCTTGTATTATGTTGAACATTTCCCGTCATTAAAGAACAATTATAGTTTTTTTATGAATGCGGTAATAACCGTATCAATTTATACTGATAGAATTTGTCCAAAAGCAGGGTACTGATTATATAAAACATGTTAAAATTAACGTAGTATAATTTATAGGTTATTCATGGTGATCGAAACATTTACATTTTACACATGTTTTGTTTCGTTTTTAATTTACAGTGAACTACACTTTCGGTTGGTGATGACCTACATAAATAAAACTACAATAACTGAGTTCGTCATCATGGGATTCTCGGGACTTCAACCTCAATACTACGGAGCTGTGTCCGTGCTTCTCTTTGTCGCCTACCTGGCCATTCTAGCCGGGAACATTTTCATTTTAGCAGTTGTGTTCAAGGAGAAGGCTCTTCAAAAACCAACATACCTAATTTTCTGTAACCTTGCAATATCAGACATTGCTTTTGGGACCACCACCCTTCCCAAAATAATCTCCAGGTACTGGCTAAATGACCAAATCATTTCATTTCCCGCCTGTTTCCTGCAGATGTTTATTGTCCATTTTTTGGGGTCTGTCAACTCTTTCCTCCTGATGCTGATGGCTCTTGATCGTTTCGTTGCCGTATGCAACCCCCTCAGGTACCCAACGCTGATTACAAACTCCACCATTATGAGATTATGTGGGTTGTCATGGTTCCTAACAATGTCTTTGATGGTCGTCATTCTTGTCCAGGCTCTCCCTCTGCCCTATTGCTCTTCAAACGTGATTACGCAATGTTACTGCGACCATAATTCAATAACCAGACTAGCGTGTGAAAAGGAAAGGATTGTCCATTTAGTGGCGTTCGGCATCGCGATGTTCGTATTGATTGCTCCACTTATTTTTGTAATATTTACTTACATCGCAATCATTAGCTCAGTAATGAAAATAACAAGCCTTGAAGGACGTCACAAAATGTTCTCCACTTGTAGCCCACAGCTGTCTATAATGTGCCTGTATTATTTGCCCCGGTGTTTCGTCTATGTCGCGAGCAACATGGGTTTCACCTTCAGTGCAGACGTGCGAACAATTCTGGTCATGTTGTACAGCCTCTTCCCCCCAGTCGTCAACCCATTTATTTATTGTTTCCGCACTAAAGAAATTAAAGAGACTTTGATCAGGAGGTTCTTTGTTAAAAATATTAAATGTGCTATTACGCCTGGCGGCAGATGAAAGCCGTGCTTCAATGAACTGCGTTATACTGACGCACAACGACAGAAATTGGACTGTCTTTCTTAAATTAACCAGATACTATACTTCAATTGTGAAAAACTAAGAATGCAAGTCTTCTTGTGTACGAAAACAAATTAGGTAAGGGGAATTAAAGAGAGGATTTTTTTTTTTTGTCGTGGTAAGTCTCCAACACAACTTCTGTTAGAGCGAAAGTGACAGCAGCTCGCTTATTGTGATGAAACTCAGTGTTCTTAATCGTGAAAAGTGTTCAGCAGCTGTTGAATAATACGTTTCCGGGTAACACGCCTGCATGCGTGTTTAAGTCCTTACACACATCACTGAGTCGCATTACAACAAGAGCTTTGGTAATTCTGTACCTGACTCATTTAGTGAAACAAAGACTTTAATGCTTTTTATGTTTTTCAGTTTTGGTCTAAAACATTTGATACACAGCAAAACTGTTAAAATTGTTATTATAATTGTAGTCGTTATTTTGATTCAATCTTTATTTTTCCATTAAATATTTTAAAATCTACTTCTAAGCACTTATCTGTCAGCACTTCATTGTATGGATAACTAAATTATTCACCCTTATTAAGCAATTCTGTATTATTAAAACTAACCAGAGACACACTTCTCATCAATCAGCCAAATTATTGTTGCCAGTTATTAGAAAAATTAAACAAGAATAAATTATATATTAATAACTTATGGAAAGTTTGTGAACCCGACACGGATGGTCATAATTTCTTTATAAAATGCTAAAATAAACCTTATAAAATCTATACCCTAACCCAGTTCATAAGAAAGACATTCCAAATAAAATACAGAAACAAATAAATCTGATATATTTTGATGATTTGTTTGACATTCTGATTTCATGTGTGCAAAAATGTGAACCCCTTCAGTCAATAGCATGTGGTGTCCTCATTAGCAGTGATTACTTTTAGTAAACGTCTCCTATAGCCACTAATTAGTCTCTATTTTGATTATATTCTGATTATAATATTAATCGCAATACCTGAAACCAGAATACAAATCTGTTAATTTAGTCCTTTAGCCAACTTAGGTGCTGCGATAGAGGGTTGAATTTTGCCATAGAATCTTCAGGAACAAAGAGTTTCCTTGCTGTCGGCTCCCTATTAGTAGGCCCATCCCCGTTGTTCTGGCTGTGCTCTTAGGAGGCAGGAAAGAATCCAGCCACCTTCATGGTTATATTACCCTCTCTTGCATCTCACCACTTTTTTTTGCATTTTCATGGTGCCGTAGTTTATTCTTGCCGAGGCTAGATAATTGTCGTACAACACTGAACATTGAAACTTATTTACTCTACCTCCCATCGTTTGTCAGTTTCTAACCATGTTTCCCTCCCCCTCTGGTGTTGATTTTGGGAAGAGAGGCAACATCTTGATTTTGCTTTTTACTCATTGATTTTATGTGGCCGCCAGGTGATTGTGTGGTGGGAACAAGTGTGTCTGAGAGCACAGAACATCAAGCCTTAACAGGAAACCTTAAAACATGGCTATTTTTGATCCTGCTAATCAAAATGATAGACATACTGAAGATTTTTGGGACAAAAAAGTCTCCTGCCAAAGAACTGTTTCAATGCCGTCAATACAAACAGTAAAGTTTTGCGATGACCTATAGGTCCTATTTTATCTGTAATCCATTTGTAAATCTTAAAAAAAAAAAAAAAAATATATAT
>JAOVYW010007340.1:0-10873 GCA_025775045.1 Hiodon tergisus
GTCCCCCCCCCCCCCCCCCGGGTACACACCACTTCAAGAATTGTTTAAATTAGCAATTGTGGCCAGTATAAATGTATTGGTCCTGCAATATTCACCAATCAACAGCTGAAACAACGGCAATAAGGGGTGCAAATTAAATAGGTCAAACCAAACATTCTGACTTTAAAAAGTACAATATTCAACCTTCAAACCAAAAGAAAAATGAATTACATGTTGCAATAAAGTCAAATCCCTTTTCTGTTCTTTCAGTAAGTCCTCCAAGTTAAACAAAACCACTTTATTGAAAGAAAATCCCTATATAATTAGCTTGAGACATTACCATGCCCATAGTGAATAGTGTATTCATATCCCAAGAATCACACCATAAATGTGAATATCAGAGTCCTGCTTTGTGTTTAGCAGATGAAGGATGTATCAAAGCCTAGAAAGTTAAATATCACTGCACAACTATATATATTGGAAAAATATGTTAATCACATAAATAAAACAGGAACGCAATGAGAAAAGTGAAAATCTGAAATGTTTGGAATTGTTAAAAAGTTACATACGACAACCATGTAACCAGCCTGTCTAAATGCTTAGAGATACAGACCTGGAATCGGATATCTATGAGATATTGCTTACCTTGATCTGACTGCTGTAAGTCGCTTTGGATAAGAGCTTCAGCTAAATAAATTACGACGCAAGTGAACGCATGTTCGTGGTTTGTTATGCATTTTAAAAATGATCCACAACGGCTTGGACAGCTTATGATTACTGATCTTTGATTACGGTGATTGATATTGTTTTTTTTCCATTCAAGCACATTGAGCAGAGCAGTCAGAATTCCGTGTTCAATCAAAGTGAAGTTTGTGAATCGTTGTTACATTAATGATTAAATTCATGCATGTACATTTTTTGGAGAATTGAGAAAATTATAGTAATAGTATAAGTAGGTTTTTGAAATTTTGTGTCTTACCCCATTGCCTGTTTGCTTAATTTACCTTGCCTGCCTAACAGTGAGACCAAAATTACCCCGCCATTAAACTCTGCGCATGGATCTTTCTCTCCTGCGCACAGTCTTGTAATGACAACTGATCTGTCAAGCAGTCGTGGAATGTAAGCAGCAGGCTAATTTACAGAATGAAACATCAAATTAAAGATTAAAATAGATAAGCAGAGACAAAAAGCGACTGTTTTGCATGCCATAACTTAAGCTCCTGCTAAGATTTAAATTGATGTATTTATATACAATCCTTCCCTCAATTGCAAAGTTGAAATGGTAGCCTAACCACAAAAACATGGCTCACGGCATATACAAATTGCTACAATGTACAATATTCTCTCTGAGAATGGAGAGAACACAGCAGTGTTATAATATACGTCATTTGTAATTCGATGGGCAACTGTGCAACACTGTAACGCAAGTTTATATTTACCTTGATATATACTAAATTGAATAAAATCTATGGATACATAATGCTAGTTAAAGCTTGCTAATAATTGCTAGTTTGTAAAAGCAACCTTTCCATAGGCAAGTCCCTGTTTGTGTAGTATAATACAAAACAGAAATTCCTGTGCAAAAAGAAACGGATGTTATAGGGAATTCCTGGGAATTCCCCGATTTATATAAGAATATTTATTTCATTAACACTCTATTTCAACCATTGACTGGCTGACATGTATTCTCCAATCAAATAACCGAAAAGGTGCAACTAGAAATGAAATTTCAATTCGACATACAAATAAACCAATAACACAATATATTTCACAAAGCACCATTACAAAGACAGCATTAGCACCTCATCTTCTCCATCCAGGGGGAAAGACCCACACTCATGGCATAATAAGAATCCTCAAGGGAAATAATGATGGTCTCCCAGTTTAATAGTCTTAGTGGTGTGTCCCTACAGGTACAGAAGCGAGGATGCATTCACGTCCAACCCTCCGAGTGGCACAACTGACGGCTAATTAGGCACAGGCTCAGGCAGTGCAGAATGCCCTCACAGATACCTGCTGCTCCCTCACCTCCCACCAAGCGGGACTACTCAGCTTTCAGACAGAAGCAATGGAGGCTTGCTCGGCCTGATTGCCAAGAATCCCTAACAATAGGTGTCAGCGCAGTGTCTCCAGGATAACTCGCCGCTTCAGAAGTTGCCCGGGCATACATATTCATGTGCTGCACCACTGAACGTTCCCCCATCCTTCTGCCTTCCTATCCGCCTCAGGAATCCCATGTGACCGCTGCACAGAGCCCTTGGCAGCATGTTCAGTCTGTTACTTGCAGAAGACAAGGGGTCAGTGCAGCGTTTGACGTTCTCTCCGTTGTACACTGTTCCAGCACTGGTCAATTAGGGCTCGTAGAACCATCTTGCTGCTTGTGCATGGATAAACAGAATACACGACTCTCGATAGATAATGATTGGAAGTACATTGTGCAGCGGTAGGACAAGCCTTATAAGAACAAACTGGCGATTCATAAGAAATTCTGTAATACACCATGTCTGCACGTCAAGTTTTTTTTATACTAGGCGTGGAACTTAAAAGGCATTCAGATATTATTTCTTCTTTTATAACTTACTTCTTTATAGAGACTCTCTTTAGATGACTTTTTAGAGTATCTCACCTGCTTTTCTATGCATATTGTTTTATGCTCAGTTGAGTTTGAGACTGCAGTGTTTTTATCCACTTATGAAATGAAATGTTTCTCTATTTAAAATAAATGCTATAAAGGGCAGTAAAAAAAATTTATCAATATTTGTTGTGACCACTCTTTGCCTTTAAAACTGCATCAATTCTCTTAGGTACATTGTTGTGCAGTTCTATTAGACAATCAGCTGGTAGATTGTTCTGAGCATCTTGGAGACCTTGGCACGGTACTTCTGCAGACTTTGGTTGTCTGCCTTGCTTTTGTCTGTCCAGGTAACCACAGACTCAATGATGTTGAGATCAGGACTCTGTGGAGACCATACCATCTGTGGCAGAATTCCTTGTTCTTCTTTCAGAAAATGAATGTTTGAACATCTGAAAAAATTGTTTTTTCTGCTGACACTAATGCAGAAGACAAAAAATAAACTTGAAAGGCTACATTTGTGTAAAAAAACCGCGGTGTCGAAGACTTACTTAGTAGAGTACTATATATATATATAGAGAGAGAGAGAGAGTACTACTACTCATCCTACTCTCTAGGATGTATGTATGTATATGCTAAATAGTCATTAAGCTAGGCAATTGTTTTTTATATTTACGGTTTATTCCTCATTGATGTAACGCCTTGTCCCAGCCAGCAAATGACTACAACGGCAGCATTCCGCCTCACTGGAGTTCTAACGAGCTTCAATTAAGATTGTCACATGTTTCATGTTTTGTTAAAAATGTTCACATCTGTTCTTTGTTTTGTTAGTAATTGTGTTAGTGCATTTGTATTTATATACCTCTTTGTTCCGTTGAGTCAGTGCAAAGTCTGTCACTGTTTTAGTTGTTTCTCAGCATTATCTCGCATTTGAAATAATGTGTCTTGTTGTCTGTTTACCTAAACCTAGTCAAGGATTTTATAAACCAAAAGCACCAAAGTGGTTGCTATGCTAAAATCCATTTAGGCATTTAGGAGTGCATGATTCCGTCTGTTGACGGCACAATCAGACATTGGTGTTTAGCCAAACGGTGTACCTAAGAGTATGTTCATATTTTCAGCGTCCCGGAATGAAAGTGCTGGATTCCGACTGAATTATTACTGTACCTAATGATTTTACTACCTTGGGTTTCTGGATGCCTCATTTCTTCTGAAGCAACAAAGAGGAAAATTAATCGCTGTCACCTTGTGAATGGTATTTAATTACTTAAACCAGGCTGCTGTTTTATTCCATTTTTGAAAAGCTTCTATTTGATTAAATGGGGGTTTTTTTTTTTTTTTGAATACACCACCTATCCCCCTAAATGATAAATCCTAGTTACTTCGTAGGTAGTTATCATTCAAAAAATAGGTGGTTGTATACATGTCAAAGACTCTTATGAAGAGTTTAATGTTGTTCAATAATAATGATGTTATTTATGTTCTATTTGCCTAAATAAATGGTGAATGTTGGGATTTCAGTCAGGTGTATCATTATTTAGTTTATTTTTTGGCAGATGTATCTAGTTCAATTTTGTAGTTGTTACAAGAGCACTTGTATACAAAGAGTTAAGCTTCTTTAGTTACGTCAGTACTACAGAAAGAATGTGTATGTGTATGGAAGCATAATAAACACAGCATTAACTTTATTTGGGTTTCCAGTGTCTTAATTTTGTTGTATAATAAAACACAACAGTAGACAAGTAAAGTAAAGACATTTACTTAGACAATAAATTTTCATCATGCGATTTGTGTCTCCATTTCAGAAAGCCCAACATGCTTCCCTTGGCCAAAAAAAGCAGGTTTGATGGTAGCAGAACAGAGCCCCAAAAGGATGCCACAAGAATATCCTTACAAATCCAAAAAGACATTCAGCCATACTTTGTAGTGGTAAGACTCATGGAGCTATTGAAAGTGTAATCCGTTGTTGTTTCTTTCAAATTGACTGCTAATTTAAACCTTAAAAAATCAATAGACCTCAACAGCGCCCACTGACTTTGACTATAAAGATGCCCATTAAAACAAAGACTGTATTAGTTACGAATTTTAGTATAACAACTCACTGACAGAAACATTTAACATTTGAAGGTAATTGTTAAAGTACATGCTGTTCATTTCAAATATGAAACCTTATGCCCAGATTGTAAGTACAAAACAAACTGCGTAGGTGACAGGGCAGATGGTTAATTGTAGCAAATATTTTTGACCCTGGGATCTGCCTGCATGCCCCGAGGCACACAGACACAGACACATACCCAAATTACATTTTAAATGTGAATCAGAAAGCTAGTGTCACGGTTCACCTTCACCTCTTCTGTTACTCTGTCACATTTTTTCAATCAACTAACGAATCAATTAACATTCCACTAACTCATGTGCATAGTTTCGTTCATTCTTTGTTTTCATTCGACCTGCCCCTCTCAACTTTGTTTCTGTTTTCCTTATAACCCTGTCACAATGGTTTTTATCGTTGTTAAATCGCGGTTACGGCTCAACGGTTACGGCTCAACGGTTACGGCTCAACGGTTACGGCTCAACGGTTACGGCTCAACGGTTACGGCTCAACGGTTACGGCTCAGTTTGTACTTTGACTAAGTCTCCTTGCTGTGCCTCGAAAGCCGTGTCTGGCCGGGATGCTGTGCTTGGGTTCTTCCCTGCTCTGGTGACCCGTGCCTCATGACGGCTAACTTTAATTTGAAATTAAGAAATGAAAGCTACAGTGGGGTGTGTGAATTCTTGGCACAGAGTACTGCTGATCCATTGTATAGTAAAATTTTATTTAAAAAATGAAGTATTTTTCAATGTTCCCGCCAAATTTTAAAGTGCCAACTGCAAGGAACGTAGAACAGGAAATTATAGCAAAAACAGTATATTTTTTTGTTGTTGTTTTGCTAAAACACTACTATTTATGGGTATACTACCAAGTGGTATATTTTCTTCTAAGTATAATTTATTACATTTTTGAGGTAGCCCAAAAACCAGCAGACCAGGTAACCCATGATAAACCCAGGATGTCAAATTCTAGTTAAGTCCAAGAAAGGGAGGTACAGCACATTTTTCTCCTTGATAAATAACGAAGAGAGTCTCGGTCATCATTTTCTGAAGGTGATATCATCAAGTGCAACTCAAGCAATGATGAGTTATGACATGTGTCACATTTTCTGAGGTTGTCACTCAATATATGTTAAACTCCAAAAAGGGTTTTTAAAAAGAGTGCTTGAAGTGAAACAAATTGCGTTTGCGACAGATGGCGTCTTTGGTGGATCATTTTCTCATTTGCTGAGTGTCCTTTCTGTGTTTCTGTAGGGCGGTTGTGTTTTTATGTAAGGAAAAAACATTTAAAATGTAAATTTAAGAGTGATTAATAGTTGTTTGTCTATCATTTCTCAAACAGCGTGTTTTTATTTCTTTATTTCTTTTCTTTTTTGTCACTGCAAGTCTAAGTTAGCAATACCAATACACATATATATGTATATACAGTATATCAGTGTTGTTAAATGTTGCCGTAAATGTAAAATGTGACATCAGTCATCGGCTGATAGAAATACGTTGGCCAGTTGTAGAGACCAATAAAATACGTGCGCTGAAGTTAACTGCATTGTTCCAGGTGTTCAATTTGGAACCAAGTGTGGTCGAGCAAGGGGCTTGATCATCGACAAGGCTAGAAAAGGTAAGGGTCCCAGGGCACAAACGCATGTAGAGGCAAGGCAGGGGTCCAAAAACCTTCTAAAATAAAAACAAAATGTGCGTGACATGCCTGAGAAGGACATTTGCGAATACCGAAGCGAAGAATTTCAGATGGTAAAATGGACAGAGGTGTAGATACATACACAGACAGATACATACACCAATCAGCTATAACATTATGACCACCTGCCTAATATTGTGTAGTTTCCCCTTTTGCCACCAAAACAGCTCGGACCCGTCGAGGCATGGACTCCACTAGACCTTTGAGGGTGTGCTGTAGTATCTGGCACCAAGACGTTAGCAGCAGATCCTTTAAGTCCTGTAAGTTTCAAGGTGGGGACTCCATAGATCGGACTTGTTTGTCCTGCACATCCCACAGATGCATGATTGGATTGAGATTTGGGGAATTTGGAGGCCAAGTCAACACTTTGAACTTGTTGTTGTGTCCCTCAAACCATTCCTGAACCATTTTTGCTTTGTGGCAGGGCACATTATCCTGCTGAAAGAGGCCAATGCCATCAGGGAATACCGTTGCCATGAAAGGGTGTACATGGTCTGCAACAATGCTTAGGTGGTACGTATCAAAGTATCCAGCCACACTCTCTATTTTTAATTGGTTCAATATGGGAGGGGGAGATTTGCACGCGTTCATACATTTGCAAATGTTTGAAGCACATTTATTTACAATGTATCAAACCAAAAATTAAAACAGATATAAATGTGATAGTTACTTATCTCTCACATATAATACAAGAATGCTCCATTTCTGAGTTTTAGCTCTTAGAAGATTTTATCTCCTAGACAAATTATCCCCATGAAAACCAAAAAAACACCTTCTTTTTTTTATTACAATCCGCTAATGGCATTTAATAAAACTGTATTTAACAGTGTTTTCAGTTTTATTTTTATTTTTTTGTATCTTAGTTATTCTATTCATAAACAGAAAATAAGTTATGTAAAATGTGATTAAATGAGAAGTAAAGTTTTTTATTTGGTCCCAGCCATAATTACATTAAGGAGATAAGTTTCTCTATATTCAAATTTGTTATGTGGTAAAGTTGCAAATTTGAGGTAATTCAGCTGAATGTAATGACCTAACGCGTACCTATAAACAGTAGACTCACATTTTCAAAGGTGTGTGTGTGTGTGTAAGTTACAATGTACAATTTTAAAGGAAAGATATATAAAAAGTGCGTGTGTGTGTTTCTGTGCGTGTGTGTGTGTTTCTGTGCGTATGTGTGTTGCTTCTAACTCTACCCATTCTGTTTGGCCCCCAGTGGCCCCCAGATTAAGGGTGACCCTTTTTTTTTTTTGCTAATTGCAGAACTTTGACTAGAAGACATTAAACTGAACGCTTCCAATTAATTACACGGATGTGCAAGGTCAATTGCAGGGTGTGCAGTGTTTCCTAAACAGTGAAGTACACGGTTTAACACAAACTTTAATAGCTCTATTATTTACTACTTTTAGCAAGACGTTTAATACCACGGTGTATGGGAAATATCTCTGCAATTATATTTAATTTCCAAGGCAGAACACGAGAGATAGCTCGAGACAGCACATCTCAGTATTCAGGTTGTGAGGTCTTACACTTGTTTATCCAAAGTCTGGGGAATAAATAATGCACATATGGAATACTTCATGAGATAGCAAGCCTTTCCCCTTAGTCGTGAGTCTTCGTTTGGTTTTTTGTTTATCTTCCCAGTTTTTTAAAGAATTAAAATACCAGTCTGGTCTGAAACAAAAAAGTGTTTAATCAGATGTTTTGCAATATGGAAGGAGTGGAGTGAATTTCTCGGTGTCAAAAAAGTATGATAATAGAGCTGTTCATTTCAAGAGACCTGGGAATCAACCAAAGCACGTCATTTTCACACAATATGTTTTCGGCGTGAAATTTGAAAAGCATCCATTTTCCAGTGGTAATCCAGGGAGGTTTCTTGGTGTGATGTTGGTTTTGAGGCTTTGGGCTCTGCAGGAAACGGATGTATGTAGCAGACATTATAAATCTGAATGTCAAGCTCACCGTGTTTTCTGTCATCAAATCAGCCAGCTGTTTTGCAGAATCGTAGGAGTCAGACATGGTGTTAATGGTTTTGTATATCAGCATGTACAATATTAAGCCGGCTACAGAGCAGTGATAAATAAAGCAATACAGTTTTGTACATCTATTGTATTAGAATAAGCTCTGTTTTCTGCATGTAAGGAATGAATATTAGTCCATTTCAATCCATACTAAAACGACGGTTGATTTATGGGAAAAACATTTTACACTGTGCATGGTTTAACACCATTAAATCTTAATATTACAACTTGACTCTTCTATTGAGTAAGATTCCTGTTGTTACTACAACTAATACTGCCATCAGTCAAAAGTGTCACAAGACTAATTTTAAAGCATCAAAGCGATGGAATATAAAGAGTGGCCAGTTAATTAGAATCACCTATCTTGCACCCCTTGTCTCCAGTACAGCCTGAATTCTTTGGAGCCTGCATTCTACAAGGTGTCAGAAATGTTCCACAGGGACGCAATGGCATTACTCAGCCACCGTAGACCAGGTGGTGGTACCTTCATGCTGTGAACAGCCTGTTCCATCTCATCCCACAGATGATCTGTTGGTTTGAGGTCTGGGGACTACACAGGACACTCAAGTCAACTTAACTTGCTGTCATGTTCCTGGAACAATCCTGAGGCAATACATGCTTTGTAACGTTATGCTGCTTTGAGTATCCAAGGGCAAACTGTAACCATGAAAGGGTGCACCTGGTCAGCAACAATGCAATTCAGATATTCTGTGGCATTCAAACGTGGCTCATTTGGTATCATAGGAGCTGAATGCATGCCAGGAAAACATTCCCCACACTCTTACACCACTGCCACCAGTCTGTACTGTTGACACCAGGCAGGATGGGTCCGTGGTACTTACGCCAAATCCTGACTCTCTTCTCCACTCCTCAGTTCAATATAATGTTGGTTAAACTCGGCGTGGTGGTCCGCTGCAGTATCCCACCTGTGACAGCAATCGATGAGTTCCGAGATGTGGTTCTGTTCACCACCGTTGAACTGTGCCATTATTTTCCTGTTTATGGTCTACTTGTTAGCCTGTACAATTTCTGCCATTCTCCTTGGACGCCTCTCGTCAACAAGCTGTTTTCGCCTACAGGACTGCCTATGACTAAGTGTGTTTAGATTGTCACAGCATTTACAGTAAACCCTAGACACTGTTGTGTGTGAAAATCCCAGGAGGGCGACCCAATCTACTGTTACTCAAGCACAGACACAAAAACGTGCAGCTTATAAAATGTTCCAAAATAAAATCTCAAAATGTTGATGATTTCTGAACTGGGAGGGTTTCCTTTTGTCCATTGTTCATCATTTTTCCATGTTTGCTTAAAGCACTTTATACTAAACAATAATAGTGACTTTAATTTGCCATCCCCAATCTTAAACCAGAGCTTTAAGAACATAAATGTAAATAGTGAGTGGAAGAAGCTTTACCCTGCTTTAAGCAGAGGAGATAAATTGGCACAATTTTTCTACAAATGAAAAAACTTCATTTAATATTGGGGTACTTTACATAATCCAATGAGCAGTAAGATGTAGAAAGGCTTTAATCTAGGAGGTTTTTTCAGACACGATTGTATTATTGTAGGGTCATACAAGCATCAGAGGCTAGCTAACACAGACAAAAGATCTTGATAGCTACTTCCAAAATTGCATTGCAAATCTGATTCAGGATTAATAGGTCCAATCTTGGAGTAAAATATCCAAATATGTTTTATTTGAAGTGTGATTGATTTGAGATTTTGTCTTGTAACATGATTAGTATGTGGCAGCTTAGAAACCGGTTGTGATGAAATACACTTAAACAGTTCTCACATCTGTTTTCCCTCTCACCACCCCTCCCCACCCCACCCCACCCCTCTGCCACATCTTCCCCTTAACGTCAGACGTTCCTCCCTGATGGAGGAAATCCTCCTTTGTCTGTTTAAGAACATTCTGGGTGGGGAGATGTGACACACAAAAACACTAAGCAGTTTATTTACAGACAGCATTTTAGCTAAATCAAAAATGCATGCCTTTCTGGGGCCTTCACTAGCAATCATAAAAATAGGCCATCTAGGTAATCTGTCTGGATTGAAAATGCAATTTAAATGCAAAATAGTCCATTAATAAACAGCTGGACAAAACTGCCCCTAACTTTGTTATTGACCAAGTTGGTAAGTAAACATGCAACACATCCCAAATGTGATTTAAAAAAAATTAACGATAGAAGCCTCTCATCAATATTTAATTGACAGGAAGCCCTAATTTTTGTACTGAGTTTTGTATTGTAACTTGTTTATGTTTGACTGTTTACTCTCAGAATTCTCATTAAATAATGAAGTGCAGCCAAACAAGTCCTACTTACAGACAACCTTTCGCATATTATTTTGACATAACGCCATGCCTAATATAAACTGTAGCACGCCGACATGCTTGGTTCGGGAATAATCGGTAAACACACTTCCAGGTTCTTCAGCTTCTTGCCGACTTTATTTTAATAAACAGAAAATAAACAATAATCGCTCTTCAGGGCTCCCCCTCACGGGTTCACC